>NDXB01021191.1:20179-32622 GCA_002631895.1 Agapornis roseicollis
TTTTTTTTTTTTTTTTGGTCTTTTGTAAGTTATTGGTTGCACTGACAGAGACTACTAACTTCAGAAACACAGCTGTTACAGCCAAACTACTACAGTGTGAGGCTCCTCCTCAAACTTTTTTTTAATCCAGAGCCAATACAGAGTAAGAACAAATACTGTGAAGTAAAGAGTTCATTAGCAAACTTACAAACATCCTGATACAATAAATACAGGGCTTTACATTCAACAAAGACCTCAGCCAGGTCTGGAACGACTGTCAGACTTCATGAACTGGTCTTGAGTTTGGAATCTAGAACGAAGATGAAAGAAACCTTGCCTCCTCCATGATATCAAAGATTCATGCATAAAACCCCTCAAGTTTCCAGCATGTAAGTATCAATTCTTCAGTATACAGATCATTACATGCATTACACTGAGTAGAAAACAAGCTGCCCTTTTAAGTATAAACTTAGAATCACTCAGCAGTAAAGTTTCTGCCACACAGAAGAGCTAGTTTCCACCGACCATAGGCTATCTTCCCTTTACTATCTGCCCCAAGAGCACTGCTCTTGTATATTCCTGATGTAGTAATAATAATGGAAAGCACTCTCTCTTCCTCAGATATTTATGCCAATCCATTAGAACATGGATGACTTCCCCTTACCTCTTCTCTCTCTTCACTCCTCTTTTTCTTCTCTCAGGGGAAGTTAGACAAAATATCAGACTAGGAAGAGAAAAAGAATGAGTGGTAGAACAGAAATAAAGGTAAATGCAGTTATAGAAAGAACAAGAATTAGTTAATTGAACAGAAAGATCAGAGAAAAGGTAAGCAGGATTATACAGAAAAATAACGTTTTACACATTTGCGGGTTTTTATTTACAGAAATCCATTCCCAAAATCAAAATTAACTGCCAATGACTTATGTCTCTAATTTTGCAAGCACCTGCCAAACTTCTTAAACCACACGCAAAAGTCTTAGCCATTCAGAAGTTATTATTTGAGAGGGAGAGTCAATGAACTGCAAAATACAAGACAAGTAGAACACATGAAGAGTAAGGGAAAAGAATACTTTTTCATTGAAAAATTGCTTATTGCTTAGACAGGTATATACTAGCTACCAAACTTTAGTGTGTTACACCACATCACTCTGAGATGCAAAATTCCTTCAAATAGAAACTCAAAGGTTAAGAAAACAAAGTAGTTTCTCATTAGAAACATCTGGACTTAAGTCAGTCTTTGTATCAGCTGGTTTACTACAAAAATTTGGCCTCATCTACCACAAAGTGGTAAAGAACTGCTGATTAAACTTATACAAAATGCCTATGTATGACTTACCAATTCTCCAATAAAACATTATTTACCCCTGTTACCAAAAGTTTCAAAACATAAGTGTTTCTCCCAAGTACATACAGTCCATATTCTGTAAGAATACTCCATAAAGGCTATTTCTTCTTTTATTAAATGTAACAGCATATCTCACAGTGATTCAGTTACTTAGAAGTCTAAATTCTAAGGCCCAATATTCATCCCAAGAACAAGGCTTTCTGGGAGGGAAATGTGGCTACAAATACATACTGATATTGCCTTCAACAATCTAAATATTTCGCTGGCTTCATGCAATCAAATGAAATAATACATAACATTTTTTTTCTATGCTGCTTAATCAAGACTTGGGAGTCTATTGTAATTATTAGCTACCTGCTACACAAAAAGTAAATTCTTTTGGCTTATTTGAAGTCTGACATTTCAGGTAAGCAAATTCTGGTATGTTTTGACTCAGATTCCAAAAACTAGTTTCCCTATTTTATCAGTGGTATGTGACCTACATGAATAGCACAACAGCACTTGTGGAAGCAGTTTGCAGACATGCACCTAATTGCTAGTTATGCCTAGGAATCTAGACACAAGTTGGAATGTCGCACTTTTTCAAACAGAAATTTAGTTCTTTCTAGCAGTTGGAAGAACTCTTACGTAATTTTAACCACAGTTCAACCTGAACTGTATTTCTTGGTAACAACTTGGCAATATCTCAATGCTCTTCACTAAGATTTTGGGAGGAAGAGGGCTAGAAGGGGTGAGGAAACAGATGGAAGTGACTATGTCATGTTCAAGGACAGCCAAAAAAATACAGAAGATCAGAAGATCCTTCCTACTTTCAAGAAAAAAAAAATTTCCTTTTCAGTTGCCACTGATTCAGTGACATTGATTCCCACTAAGAAATTAACATTCTTTGCATTTGTAAATTTATACCTTTGAGTTTACAAGGGAGTATGTATTTTTACTTGTAATAAGACATTAAATACATCATGTTACAATAAACACAACCAAGAAATTCTACCCAGCAATGGAAGCACAAAAACACAGCTTATAACTTCCAACTTTAATGAAATGCAGAAGAAGAAAAAAAGATGCAGAGTTTGTCTTTTATTTGTCTTCCAGTACAAAAGATGTGATTGCAGAGTAGGAGACAGGAGGATGAACATAATAAACAACACCAACTCTACAGTAATTCATAAAAATGCCGCATAATAATATTAAATAAGACTCCCATGATGTGTAGCTACCCTTCTACCCTAACCAAAATGTAGCTATATTACATGCGAAAGCACCTCAGGGAGGAACATTACAACTAGTAAAATAACTACTGTATTGGTTATCAGTTATATATGTAAGTATCCACATTTCTTTCTTAGTTCTAGAAACTGGTTTAGAAACCAAACAAGAAGTGTGATCTCTCAATACCTTCCTCAAAAAAGCTATAAATAAGTTGCTGTAATTCTCAGGTCTTCACCTTCAGTTTAAGCAAAACCTACTAAAAAAACATTCCTCATTTCAAAGTTTTCTTAAACCAACAGTTAAGACAGGATTAGCCGTCTGTATACATTTAAAATTCTTACTTTGTAAATACAGGATACTAATTTCATTACTTTCTATGACTGATGGAATAACCAACAATGGACAACAGATCACAGGTCCTTCCTCTTAAATTGCAATATAAAGTACAACAGTGTCATTAAAATCTAGTCTTATCACCCTGCCTTTGAACTTGATGGCAATTTCTTTTTGAGATAAAGATATAAAAGTGAATGATTACCCAGACACATGAGAATCAAATAAAAAGCTTCTTTAAACCTGAGCCTGCACTATGACATTTTAACATCTACGCCTACTGAAAATGTTTACTTAAAACTAAATTCTAAAACTAGGATCAACATTAGCTTGTCATTTCCATACTTAGCCTGATTTGCAAAACTGGTCCCTTGCAAAGCTCATCTAAGTTTTACAATAGTATACCTCCATCTAAGCAGTGTATGAACTATCACGCGGGAGGAGACGTAGCACTCTTCCAATAAAATATGTAAAACTAACATGCACATTTTACTTGCACAGCATAGAATCTGTGTGGTACTTCAATATATTCTTCATTTGTACTTCTGAAACACACTAATTTGAGTGGGCACTGTGATTTACCATAGTTCTTGCCAAATATTTTCATTTTTTTTTTTAAAAAAGAACACTTAAGTCAGACACATTAAAAGAATACTCTGTACAACAGAATTTTCTTTGAAGGCTTACAGATAACCTTAACTGCTAAAATTTTCAAACCACCAGCAGAGCTTCAAATCTTGACTGTTTCATTAATACCACAATAAGATTTGTAAGAGGAAATAAAAATAACTTAAGTATCTCCTAGCAAGTACATAAAACCTTGACAAGGTTTCTTTTATATAACTTGTTTGTTATGCCTTAAAGGTAGCAATAGCTTTGTCTCTGAAAACAACTACAGCAGGTTTTTTGTAATAGGAAGGTCATGAGCAGAATTTTGGCTCCTCAAAGATTAGATTAACTTTTGTGGGAGTGATTTGTTGGTTAGGAAGAAAATGTGAAAACCAGTGTAGATAGAAATATTCACCTTGCACCATTCAAACCCCCACTACGATTAGTATTTTAACTGATCCAGAATTTGGAAAAAAATAAAAACTTCGGGTTTGGTTTTGTTTGGTTGGTTGGTTTGGGTTTTTTTTCATCTGTTAATTCACATTTTACATATGCTGGAACTCTCTTTTTTCTCCCCAGAGATGCCTTAAGTTTCATTCAGAGCAATAAATCAAAACTACTATTTGCACAGTGGAAACATTTAAACACTGTACCTGTTCCAAAAACACTGTCCAACAAAATTCTCTTTTGCGAGATTCACAAATGCTCGTTTGTATGGAAGTCACAAGGCCAATAACATACAGGGACCTCTTTAGCATTTCTCCAGAAGTCTGAATTGAATTTTATTCTGTATCTTCACTAATCTACCCCCTCCCACACAATTTTGTTAGAATGTTATACAAAGCCAACAAAATACTTTCATTAAACCTTCACTTACTATTATTTGTTTAGAACAGTGCCGCAATTCTACAATTACATATACCACTCCTTCAACTAAGTCCCACAAATTATCCTTCCTAAAATGAGTATTAGCATGCACACAAAATTAGACTGCCCTTAAATGTGAGATCAGGACTAGAGACGTTACACCTTTCAGTGCAACACCAATTTCTGTACTTCTGTTGCTCTCCAATGGAATATTAACAGTTGTGCGTGCTGAAACTGTACCAAAGATATGAGGCAATGCAACTTCTCAAAGTAATCTGAATTGTAAAGCTGAGAAAAACTTTCCCTGGCTATAGTCTAAAAAGACAGTATTATTTCCCAGATGGCAAAAAAAAGCTCACCCAAAAGGCGGAGTGACAGTTAAGCAGATTTTTCCTTCAGATATGAAAAACTTAAAGATACATAAGTTGTTTCAGAACTGCAGCCTGTATTACTGCATTTGTAACACCCGTGTTTTTAAGCCAGCAATGTCTGTCTTTCCTCTTTCAAGAAGTCTGTATTAGTTTGTTTTGTTTGTTGTTTTTTTTTTTTTTTGGGGGGGGGGGGTATTTTATTTTTTATGAATATACTTTAACATATCAACACCAATGAAGATTTTTGGGTGTTTTGTTGGTTTGTTTTTTTTTTTTTTTGGGGGGGGGGGGTATTTTATTTTTTATGAATATACTTTAACATATCAACACCAATGAAGATTTTTGGGTGTTTTGTTGGTTTGTTTTTTTTTTTTTTTGGGGGGTGTGTTTTTTTTTTTTTTTTTTTTTTAAAAAGTACAATTTCCCTTTTAACATTGTCTCCTTAAAACAATCACAGATCTGTTCCTACAAATGGACAAACTGAGTCACAAAGGCAAACTGACTCACTAAAACTCATACAGGAAAACCCTGCAAGATCCCAAAAGTCTCAAGAGGTTCTTAGTGCATAAATTTGTGATCTGTAAGGTAAGCATTAAAACCTGTGCATACGGATTTAAATCTTTGTGTTTATTTCACCATCTCCCCACCTCACGAACACTTCTTGTAAACTGTACAAACTTATTTTAATCTTGCTCTTAAGATATCTGACTGAGAACACGAGTGAGGCCATGGCTGAGGCCATGAATTTGGACTGCAGAACTGCGTAGACCTCTAGATCATGTTTTAAAAGAGTTATTCAAAAAAATGGGAACTTTAAACCTAGGGAGAGGAAAGAAACAGGCAAAAGGTTTCCAAAAAGGCCCACAGATATGCTGTTCAGAATGCTATTAATGTACTTTTTAATAAACAGAGTAAAACATGGTTTATTAAAAACATAAAATCTATACAAACAAGGGAGGTATGACAGGAGCATACATTACTAGACTGTTACTGCATCAGTTGGTTGTTGAAATTGCTCAGCCTTTGGCCTCAAAATGCATGAAAGGCATGCATTAACAACACTTTAAAAGTCTTACTACCTTATTGTTCAACTCCAGGTATAGCTTAAACCACACATCAGTCCTTCCAAATGATATCTAAATTAAAATTCTTTAGAGATTGAGGGCAGCTTTGCCATTTCAGTATCTCACTTTCAACTGTTTAAATCCAGAAGGTTCCAAAGCTATACTAGAATAGGAATTTGTACCTCATTAAACCAAGGACAAGATTTTTAAAAGGCGCACACACAAAAAAAAAAAAAAAGTAGATTTTGTTGTTGCTTAGAACATCCAGTTTGCGGCCCCTATAGTTTGTATCGGAGTACACTACACCAACTACCAAATGATAAATCCTTGTGACCTCCCCTCCCCCCACTCAAACATATTTATAGTGGCGATACTAAAAGGTTCATATTTCATTTAGGAAAATATCCTAGAGATTAGGAACAGCACTTTCCTCTCAGTATTTGTATGTATATTATCACATATGTGATTTACACAGCAATATACAAAATAAATGGAAAGGGAAATAAACGTAATACCAAGACTACATTGTGGCAGAAAAAATCCTGTGTCTTAATAAAGTAACAGGTTATCTCACACAAATTATTCCTGTAAGTATAAAGTTCCTTTAGTATTCTTGAACTATCAACACATGAAATTACTACCCTGATGGCCAGTAAAGGTGTTTCCTGGAAGGTGCATGATGTTCACGAATGTGATTCCACAAAGAATTTAGCTGAGTGTTTTAGTGATCTTAATCCAGTAGTTATTTTGATAACTATTATGCTTTTATGTCGTTAATAGGATGGGCAGATGTATAGTATCCATCACAAACACAGGAGCTTTTCCAAATTGTTAAACCGACATACATACTACCTTACAGCAACCTATACACACCCCTCAGAAGAAGCTGCTTCAGTCTGTTGCCTCTTTCCACCCCCCCTTTTCCCCGACAAGAGTGGTCTCGTTCACTTGCCTTTCACACACATAACCAATAAAATTAATCAGCTGGAAAACAGCATTTTTAAATCGCAGTAAAGCCAAGAGACATTTTGTACATTATTTGAACGGAACAGTCTTTTCATTTAAACATAATAAGACTCTAATATGCTGCAGACAAACGCACTGCATGGGGTGTGGAGGACCCGAGCTGATTAGATTACCACAACATCAGCCTGAGGCCGCCATTTTTAGAATCTCTAAAGGACAAAAGAGGGAAATTAAAAATATTGCTCCACATTTTTTGTAAAGTAACTTTAAAAGTATAGCGACAATAGCCAATTAATCATGCATTAGAAGTACAGCCATGGATATCTCTCTCTTTTCTCTGATTTGAGCCCTGAATAACAAAAACCTTTCATTATTCCTTTAAGGTTCTGTAAATAAACAGGCTAAAACATTCCTATATCTAGATGCAGCACTAAACTTCTGCTTTTAACGACACGTAGTCTGTACCATTTTAGGGACCTCAGGGCTTTTAGCCACCGCACATTCCCCAATGGCTGAGCATAGGGGAATAGAGGACCTTTCTAATCAGGCTATATTATGTTTCTCTACCCTATTTAGTACTACACAGTGAACCGTTTGTTTCCCCTGTCCTATGTCTGCAGCAATAGTGTCTACCCCACCGCTATTTGTCTCTTTAGGAAAGAGACTGAAATGAGCCACCCAAAGAACGCGAACGCTGGCTGCAAAAACTGAAGAGAGGAAGGGATGCACCAATATAGCTACTTACACCCTCAAGAAAGGGGGTGGAGAGAGTGATCCCCTTTTAAATTGGCACAGAAACTCTTGAGGACTGCTTTCCGTTCGTCCAGGTTACACCACGAGAGGAGATATTAGCAGGGAGGGAGGAAAGGAGGCGGGGGTGTGGAAGGCAGAGAGATTAGGCCTATAATGAGCCATTTTAGTACCACAAAGCAAAAAATATACAGGATGGAGGAAAAGGTTTCCCATAAGCTTCAGCAGAACTCAATACGCAGTCCCAATAACACACAAACCCAGTCCGAGAACCACCAGCTTAAGGAAGCGTACGTTGTCACATAATAGCCTCTTCTGGCTCCTTTTCCAATCATAATGCATAAATCTGGCGTAAATGCCAAAAAATTCTCCTCAGCTCCTCCAGTTACAGTAACCCGCCATATTCACAAGATATAGCGACAGCCTGCCATTTTTAACCAAACCCCACAAAAGAAAAAACGAATTCAAGATAATTTAAGCAGAATTTAAACATATTTCAGGGTGGGAAGGAGTTATACTCGCACCGAGGTTAATGTTACGTTCCTGTCGCATTTCACTCCCTTTTTGCCACCCCCCCTCCCCAAAGCACCCACAACAGAATATGCTGGTAATAACCGAAGACTCACCTGTAATGGTCACAAGCCAGGCAGCAGGACCTCTCGGCTGAGCCCCTTCTCTATCCCAACCAAAACAATGCAACAGCCCCACTGCGGATGTCCCTATCCTAGGTAGGACTGAACCCTCAGCAGGCTCTAGTAAAAGAAAGAAAAAGAAAAGAAAGGAAAGAGGAGACCCCCCCCTCCCCCCGAACCTAGCTCAGTGCATAAAACCCTACGGGGACCAGCTCAGAAGCGCCTTTGCTTGGGACCTGTGTACAAACCCCGCTGCCGCCGCTGCTCCCGTGTCTCCCTCCTTTCAGCCTCCTACGCTCCCTTCTATGTCACTGCCTCTCTCTGGGAAAATGGCGTCCACTCTCCCCTCCCTCCCACTGCACGGGGCTCACCGGCCCCGCCTGGCAGGGGCAGGGTTACCAAGGCGAAGCCAAATCACCGCCATTTTGCTTATGGGCTTGGAGCGCAGCCTGTGCCCGCCGAGCCCTCAGAGTCCATTTTGCAACCGCGCTTTGCATGTTACGCTAGGCGGCCCGAACAGCCTGGGCGCGGCCGAGACACCAGACTGCGGCAGGGGCTGGGCAGGGGGGCTGTGAGGAGGGAAGAAGGGTAGGAGAGGAGGGGCGGGTGCAGCTGGGGCTCGTGCCGGGGGCGATCCGCAGCCCCGGAGGCGCAGACGGCGGGGGAGGGGCGCGGGCTCTGGCCCAGGCTGTTGTGGGACCGAACGAGGGCGGGAGAACGTCTGACTCAGAACTGCGCGCTCTGAGGCACAAACGCCAGAGCTGCCTCCTCGCCTGCTCCCCCTCCCCACCTCCGGCTTCCTCCTCACGACCGTCGTTGCTCTCAGCGTACCAATCCTTCATGAGTCTCAACCTGAGGAGTAACAAAGTACGCCAAAAGCCGGGCAGACCCGCCGGATATCGCACAGGCAGAGGAACTTGCTTGAGGGGCGGAGAAGAGGGGGGCGAGAAAGGGGATGGAGCGGGAGGTTTGACTGAATTTCTCCTGTTAACACACTTTAGGCTGAGAATTTTCCCCGAAGTGCTTAAGGCTTGCATATAAGGCAAGTGAGAGCTGCTTTTCTTAAAGTGGGACATCATTAGCTGAAGGCGTTTTCGGTTCTGCAGGGAACGAGAGGAGCAGTGAACGAGCCCCGTTTCCCCTTCAGGGAACGGCACTTGGGGAGCAGGTATGGTCTGCTTTCATCCGGACCAGTGGGAGCTGGCGAGGCGAGAAGGTCGCCTCAGCGTTTCAGCACAGGCGCAGCCTCCGCTGTTTGTACCGAGCTCCCCTTTCCCCCAGCTCCCGTTCTGCCAGCACGCCGCCTTGCCTGGCTTCCGCCCCTCCAGCGACATGGCTGATTGAGGGAGGGGAGGCGGCGGCTGGGGTTTCGTTCGACGCCCACCAGGGGCTGAGCGAGCCTCCTTCAGTGCGCAAGCTCGGGGCACCAGATAAAAGCTGGGCTGGCAGCTCTTACTGTACCTCGATGGAGCCACCACAATCCGGTGACTGGAGAAGCAATTAGCAGCGCCATAGACTAGCGTCCCCACACACCTTGGGCCAGAGTTTGGGGCTCTAAACAGCTGCTGCTACGGCAGGAGGGAGCCGAGGTGAAGGGATCTGCTAGCTGGTTGGACGCAGAGGCGGCGGCTGTAATGGGGCATTGAGTCTGAGGGAGGAGGGGGGCGATTAAACGTCTTGTGATCATGGCGGAGTCTATGGGTATTTTTTCCTGTCTAACTCTTCTGTGCGTGTGTCTCTTTGTTTCTTTCTCTCTCTCCTTAGGGCGCTTTGGCTGGGGCTGCTCGCTCGGGTTCTGCCTGTTGTTGCGCGAAATGGCGGCTGGCGTCTTGGTGGGTTTGGTTGTCGGTTTTTTTGTGTAGGGTTCCTTTTTTTTTTTAACCTCCTTCTCCTCCTCTTCCCCTCCCCCCACTCGTGCCTTGGCTGCGGCTCCGCAGCGAACCGCGGCGGGGGCGAGGCAGGAGCGGGGAGGGAGCTGTTCGGGAGCCAATAGCCAGGCCGGCCGGGCTGGCCCGGCGCGCCCCGATTGGCTGGCGCTGACATCATCCTGCAGCAGGGGCAGCCGCAGCTGGGCAGGGTTGGGGAGCTGCTGGGGGAGGCTGGTGCAAAGGGAGAAAACGGGCGCCATGATCCCAGCGCGAGGGAGGACTGCGCGGGCGGGGGATCCCCGGCGAGCCGGTGCACGGGAAAGCGGGACTGGGCCTTGGCTTCTCCTTCCCGAGCAGTGGCGGGGCTGTGAGGAGAGGAGCGGGGGAAGAACAAGCGAGGAGCAGCTGGCGCCTGCTTTTGTAACTGCGTCAGTACAAGATGGCGCAGGGTCTCCCTGGAGAGGGAAGGGAGTTGCACGTCCGCCGAAGGTCATGTGACCGCGTTGCATTCCTTTGGGGTTTGGCTGCGGACCAAGCTGGCTGAGGCCGCGGCCCGGGAGAATCCGCGCTGCCCTCCCCGCCGCGGTGGTTCCCGGCTCCCTTCCCCCATTAACCTTATGCACGAGGGTGTGGCTGCCGCTGAGGAAGGTTCTCGCTTCTCTCTTTACTCTCCACCCATCTGCAGGGTGTAGCTGCTCTCGGGTGAAGCTTTCCATTCCGCCCCCTTTGCGTAAGGCTTTACCCACTTCAAGGGAGAGTTCCCCCTTGGCACTTCCTCGCTCCGCCCGAGTGTGCGCGGCTGGGCCGATCGGGTGCGCTAGCGCTAATGCCGTCGCTCACTTTGTGAACCAGAGCACTTTATCTGTAAGTTAGGTTCCCCGGAATCGTAGCCTTCTTCTTACTGATTAACTTGCTGAAAGAGTGGTTTGAAGACGTGTCTAAATGACCTCATTAAAACAGCTGAGGAAAACTTACAAGGCAGTGCGGAGTTGTTCTTGTGATGCAGGTCGTCGTGGTTCCGGTGTTGCTTTGCCGGGGGTACAGGGTGGGGGCCTGAGGGAAAATCTGCGAGCTCTTAATGACTATATTTTATTTGAACAGAACTTCGTTATGGAGGAATAGATCTATATTCTTGTATATGTGTGATGTTAGAGTCTGTTGTAGGAGTTAAGAACCATTTCTGTGGGGTAACGTGGTGTGCGTGTTGCAAGGTTAGGCCGCCGATGGCCTGCATCTGTAATACAGGAGTTTCAAGTATGTATTCAATACACATGAACACTACAGTGTTTGAATATTGTGAAGGTGCTCCATGTCTGTCCTCACGAAGTTTATAGGAAGATGAACTTCTCACACAGGTCTGGGCAGGCTTGGAAGCTTGGCAAATAAATTTTCTGGGCCTTTATTTCAGTACTCTGGCAGGGGGTGGGAAATGAAAAATGTATCTTTTCCAGTCCTAAAGCTTTTTTTCTTTAAGGACTGTAACTCGTGATGGTACTGTTTGGGTGGGGTTCTTTGTTTTCACAGCAATTTGGTTCTGTTTCCTATATTTTGTTCTTGTTTGACAGGGTGTAAATTGAGACAGCATTTAACTCATTGAGTAAGTTAACAATTAAAATTGCTGATGCTTCAGGAATGATAGTTTATTCTATTTAGAAATGCTTCACAGCACTTTTTCTGTTCCTAGTCCACAGATAGATGTGGTTTGGGTTGGCTTTTGGGGTTTGTGTGTGTTTGTTGGTTTTCTTTTTTTTTCCTTTTTTCTTTTCCACATTAGTAACCTGGTGGGGGACTAGAGCTTGACTGTTTGGTCAACGTGTTGTGTGAGAACTGCTGGAATGAAAGTAATTGAGTATGACTAATACAGAAGATTCCTGTATAATAGATGCTCTTTAGTATGTGTTACATAAGTAGTGTGGTGAGGTGGAGCCTGGTTATATAAGAACTGGCTAGGGATTTCGAGCTGCTGTAAGTACTCCATATTGGCTGCAGATAGAGCTTGCAGGGCAGTTGTGTGTTGGAGGGGAGGGGACCACAACAGGATTGGAAATGTCCTATAGTGCTACGTTTCTCCTTTGTAGGTTATATAAAGGATAGCAGGACAGAAATGGAAGAGACAGTATTTAAGAATGACACAGTGTAAACCTCTCAAGTTTGGCATCTCATTTGTGCTGAGATTTTAGGATCTAAGCTCTGCTTGCTAGAACAACCACACCACTCCCCGGTTTTTTTGTTGAGTGTATTTTTTTTTTGACTGTCAGGTGGTGGCTGTCAGCTGAGCATTGCACCAACCAGCATTGTTCAGTGCAGGCCATTACAAAGAGCAGGATTCTTGAGTCCTACAGCTTGTGAAGGTTTCTGGTTGGGTTTTGTTTGGGGTTTTTTTGTTTTTTGTTTTTTTTTTTTTTTTTTTTTTGGCTTACTGGAAATGGGGTGTGGGGGGAGTTGTT
>NDXB01021191.1:33233-52141 GCA_002631895.1 Agapornis roseicollis
TTTTTTTTTTTTTTTTTCTTAGGCTTACTGGAAATGGTGTGAGGAGGCAGTTGATTTGTTGACCAAACATCTAAGTGACTGGATTAGTGATTCTTGTGTAGGCATAGTGTGGCACAAGGTAAACACTGCCTTTGTGATGGAAGCTTCCAGGGAGGATTTCAGTGTACAATGATTCTTTTGATACAGAATGCATTTGTTTGGGACCTGGCATTGTGAATGATTCCTTGCATATGTGTTAAATGAACAACATTAATTTGAACTGAACATAAGGAAAAAATACATTTCTGTTTTATTAGTACTTGCATTTAGCATGTATTCCATAATTATGAAATAGGAAGTAGTTGCCTACCTCAGTGTAAGGGAGCAGTTTCAATGCTTATGTTATGGAGTAGCTTATATAGAATACCTGGAAATCAGAAGCTTAGTTATGGCAGCTAGAGCTTTAATTCTTAAAGCATTGGTTTAGGTAGATCACGTTACTTCCTGATTTTCAAGCAGAATCTGCTGTTAAACTACTTTAGAAGTTCTCCATAACTGGTAGCTTATAGCAACAGTACTTGAAGTGTCTGTGATTTTATGAAGCTATAGAAATGAAAGCAAGTTCTAATGAGCTCATAATATTTTCTTGTTTCGAGGTTGGTTTATTAGCTGTTCTCAGGGAAGCAGTATTAATTATTTTCAAAGAAGCAGTAGTTCCAACAGTGTTGCAGTGCAGTCTCAAAACAATGTATGACGCATTCTGAATTACTTCAACTGCAGGAAAAAAGTAAAAAACGAATGTGTGTACCACTTTAAGATGTGTAAGGGGATTTTCCCAAAGGGCAGTCTGATGCAGATGGTGTCTTAATCTGGAAGGTGAGGGGAAGAAAAGGAGCCATAGGAGAAAGAAAGGGGAGTAGAAACAGACATGCAGCTTACATTTATGGTAGCGTGGTAGGAAGAGAGAAAAGAAACAATTTCTACTGAACTACAGTTGTTTCCTTTTTAATAAGGGTATTTCAATCGGCTGGATGTTCTCCAGCACTTAGGCTTGTGGTTCTAACTTGCTTTGATTGTCTTGTGCTTGTATGTGGTCTGTGTGTTTGCTGAGACCTGTTATTTAAACACTGTTGTTTACCTTTTGCCTTACAAAGGGACTGATAGGAGTTCAAGGGTATTTAGAGGAGAAAGGAGAGATATACTAGCAGTGTAATAGATCTAAGTATGCATTAATGCCATAGTTGGAACAGTTGAAGTGGTGCTCAGACTGAAAGATCATCCTGCACTTTCTCCCAGCTGTTCATTCTTGCTTCTGCAACCACCTTTTTTTGATGGTGATCACGTGGGAAGTAGAATACATACAGCATAAGCCTAATTGTAATGGATGGGTTTCTAATATGAATATTATGTGGCTTCAGAAACACTGCCCCTTGAATTCTTCCCTAGGGAGAAACAGCTGTGGGGAGAGTGGAGGTGTGCAGGTTTTAACTGTTAGTGAAATTAGGTGTGGGTTTTTTTTATCAGAGATGCAGCTCTGAAGGAGTCTTGAGAGGTCATTCTTACAGGCATGTGGCTGGTGCCACCAGCACAACTGCTTAAGAAGTCAAACGTACTTAAAATACAAAAGTAAAAAATTTAAAAGGAAGGCACTGCTAGATGACCCACTGTTGTAAGTGGTGGTATGATTTTGGATTCACTGAAATGATAGCCTACAAAAGTAAAATCTTGTTTCCTTTCAAATGTAGCCTAGTTAAGTGTTTAGAGGATTGGACTTCCGGATCTTACTTTGTCGAGACTGGATAAAACTTGGAATACTCTTGTTTCTTACAAAAGCAGCTGATGATCTAATAGATTGGGTATACAGTGAAAAGTTATTCTTGCTGGACAAGGTCTGAGCTAATCTTACAAGCAAAAAGAGGAACCCCAAGTGATACCTGTGTGTTGCAGTGGTCTCTAGTCAAATGAGCATGCATTATCTGCATATAAAAGAGCAGGTCCAGTGACTGCAGGCTGCTCAGTTTGTCCATATGGATGTGACAAGACTGTGTTCAAGGCCTAAACAGCAGCAAGACAGGGCAGGAATTTCTTTCAGGTTTTGTGTTACGATGGCTTTTCTGAAAAAGCTGAGGCCAGTAAAGGTTTTTCTCCGTAAGGAAAACAAGTTATTGGCTGCTTCTAAAATTCTTAACAGTTGAGTTCCTCACTTAAAGGAGCAAGTTTAAAGCTGTTGTGTGGCCTGCTAATCCCAGGATTAGTGGGAATTTGCACTTAGTCCTGTTCACTGGTATGACCTTTGGGTATTGAAGTGGAGCAGTGGTCTGTTCTCCTAGCATGACCTTGTTATTTGAAGTAGAGTGTTTCTGACAAACTTCTGGTTGCTTTGGAGAGCAGTATTAAGCTCTTTGTAGTTACTTTTATAAGTGAAGTAGTGCTCTGACCTGATCATAAAATACTGCTAGCCCCAAAGCCCTGTCAATAACAGTTCTTTGATGAAGATGATGTAAATAGCCATCAGTTGAATGGTTCCTCAGTCACTTTCAAGATGCAGGCAGTGTAAACTCAATAGTGGTTTTTGAGAATCTGTAGGAGGAAAATGGGGGAAAATCCTGCCATTTTCTGAAAGTTGGGCTGTACCAGAATCAGGAATTTACTTGAACTAGGGGTTCCAGTGTCCCAGAACTGCTGGAGGAAGCAAGTGTTTGTGCTGCTTGGAAACCAAGCAAAACTCTAGCTGCTGTATTTGTGTGGTTATTAAGTACCGGACAATAAAGGTTCCTTATCTCAGCAGAAACTTCTTACTGTGACTTCTCTGGAGGGAGCTTTTTAGTAGGGGTAGGAACAACTACAGGCTCAGCAAACAAATTTCCTGTGGTCAAGTGTGGAAGCACTGTTTGCTAGCTTGTTAGTGTTGCACAGGCATTCAGTAGTTCTTATGCAGAAGTATAGCTTGAGTACAGTAGTATTCCATGTCTCCATTTTTGCTTTTGAGAAGAGCATTTTTGCTCTTCTTTTGCTTTTGAAAACTGCTGTAGTCCTACTCTGTGGCCTATTACAACTCAGTTGGAGAAGTACAGCTGTCTGGCAGCAGAATGGCACACTCAAATGAGGAGTTTTCTGACATTGAGGACCACTGGCTATAGGAATGCATTTGTTTCCTGTGAACTTAAGTAGGTTAGCAACTAATGAAGCTTTGTATTAATGAACTTCAGTTCTTGGTATCTGTTCTTCAGAAATTAGTATGTGCCTTTCTGCCCAGTTACTATCATATTTGATTGCTGTTTGTTTTAGTGCAAGTGTTGTATACTAACCAAATGCAGGTCCAAAGCTACCTTGTGTGGCAGATGTGGTGTATATCTCAGAACTAGTGGGGAGGACACAATAGTTATGCTGGAGAACTATCTGGAAAGCAAACATTAGCATCTAACCTCTTACCTCGCATGTTTCTGCCTTCCTGTATTTAAGTTTTTTAAGATTTAAAGAAATTTAAGTGAATTTAATTTAAGAATTTAAGTGAAGTTTGGGTTGTATGTGTTTTGTTTGGGTTTTCTTTTTGTGTTTTTTTGTTGTTTTGTGTTTCTGGGGTGGTTTTTGGGTGGTTTTTGTTTAGTTTTATGTTGGGTTTTCTGTTGCTTTGTTGGTGGTGGGGTTTTTGGGGTTTTTTTGAGGGGTTGTTTTTTTTTTTTGGTAACAAAACCTGGGGGGGCAGGGCTACGCTGGTTTATTAGNGTTTTGTGTTTCTGGGGTGGTTTTTGGGTGGTTTTTGTTTAGTTTTATGTTGGGTTTTCTGTTGCTTTGTTGGTGGTGGGGTTTTTGGGGTTTTTTTGAGGGGTTTTTTTTTTTTTTGGTAACAAAACCTGGAGGTGCAGAGCTACGCTGCTCTATTAGTGCAGTTAAAGTAGTCTCTTGAAGAGATTTTAAGTGAGAATAGCTGGTGATGAGATTGGTAATTTAGTCTCTAGCCTAAGAGGTCTCTTGCCAGCTTAATTCTCTGGTAAGTGTGGAGTGATTGTGCTGCAGCAGTGTGGCTCAACGTTGTCAGGTTGATGATAGATTGTTTGATGTAGTCTTATCTGTTGAGACAGGGGAAGCTGTGTCAGATTCCACCCAGAAGAACTAGGGGCCTTGTAATTAAATAAACTTTATAAGGGCATGTTACTTAATGACATTGTCACAAATGTCCTGGTGTTGAAGACTACTCTTTATAAAACGAAGCTATTGCTTTTATCAGGGTGTTGCTGTATTTCAGATTCATCTTCAAAGCTGCTCTCCATTACCCCAGCATTCATATGCTGGAGCGAGCTCAAAAGCTTATATAAAGGCATGCTGGGCAGTTGTCAGCTTCTATTATTAAACTTGTTTCTGAGAAACACTTCTGTTTCCTATCTCTGCACAAGTATAAGAAAAGCTATACTTCATGCAGGAGCCGTGGTGTCTGGGCTCAGCTAACAGCAGTTTGTGAACTTGAGTTACTATCTCTCTTCAGAGATAGTAAGGCTGAATCTGCGCTGGCTTCTGTTGAGGAGGGGAAATCATGTAAACTAGGAAATAGTGGCAGTGGGCTGTAGAATCTTTGGCTTAAACATAGAATCAACTAGATTGGAAAAAACCTTTAAGAACACAAGTCCAACCATTTCCTCAGGAAACATAGTGGCTTTACTTAGTGGTGTGCTTCTGATTTGTAGTAACCTTTACTCTGTGTGATACTGCTTTATGCTACCTTTACATCATTTTCTAATGTTAGTGGAAATATAGAAATGCAACTGGGTTCTGTAAATATCTTGGCTATGCAAGTAGGGCTAGTGTTTTAGGGTTTTTCTTCCCTGTAGCCAAAATAATCTGCTTCAGACTAGGCCAGGGATAGAAATGTAGGTGTTAACATACTCTTGCTATGGTAGGGAGGGAATTCCAACATTGAAGGACCACTTTAGAGAATATGTAATGTAGTTTGGGGCAAAAATAAAGAATACCAAAGAAGCATTTAGAGTTAGTTTTGTTTGTCTTTTAAAACTGGCAGGCAGGGATGTTTCAAACTGGGCTAGGAATTATGAAGAGGAAAAAATCATGCTGCTTTAAGATGATTTATAAATTACAAAATCAACATTCTGAGCTCTTTCAAAAGACTCCTCAGATGTTGCAGTTGCTGGTGTAGACCTAGTTGTTAGGAGGGACTCATTATTTGAAAGTAAAGCCTACACCACTACTGAGTTGGCAGTGCAAGGTCTTTGGTTTGGTGGGGTTTTTTTAGGGGGTGTCGTTTGGTTGGTTTTCTTGCTTTTTGATTTTTCTAGAACAGGCAAGCTGCAGTTCAACACTTTCCAGCAGATTGTGTGCTACAGATGTTACTAGCCTTGAAGTACAGCTGTTTGCTGAGTTGGTTTGTCTTCTGTTTCAGGGGTATGACTACTTAATATTTCTGTTCCTGTTTAAGTAAATAGGAGTACTTAACAGGTAGCAAGGGAAAGAGCAGCATCTGAATTCTGTCTTGTAGACCTAGTATTAGTGCTTATATGAAGGAGGAAAACTTATCATTGGACCTGTTGTAGCCTTATCCTACAGTTAGCAAAACAAGGTTATCTGTTTGAAGTGTATTATGTCTTCCACACTTTATTGTCTGTTTCATTAAAACGTGCCCTTTAATTTTGATAATGCAACACATGTTCTAGAACTGTTTCCTCATTTGAAACAAAGCAGCCCCCCTCGACTCACATGCTTCTGTAACCTAGCAAGAATATTCTTACTTGGGTCTCTTCAGTTTAATGGCTGTGCCTTACCTAATATGATCCAAACTACAGGCTTATGTTTCAGATCTCTCTTATGACTAAGCCTCACACCCTTTCAATGTATTTTGTAAATAGCATATCACAAGTAAGCAGAGATTTAGGTGTCTACATCTGCTGCTTCTAGATAGAACCGGCTTGCTGGAAGATACTTGCGCATGTCTGTAGATGCCGTATAAAGCTTATATGCCTTTTTCTGTAGACAGTCTATGTATTTAACAGGAAGTATCTTGCTCTGGGTGCTTCTTTGTGCTTGAAGAGTGTTGAGCAACAATTATGTACTAATTGCACTCAGTACAAGTAAACTCTGCATCCTGTTTAGAATAGGTTGTACATATTAACAAGTTTTAAAACATCTGCTGCTAGAAACAGCATGTTGCAGTCTTAAGGTATTCCAACTTCACTGCTGTTCAGAAGCCATTCCATATTCCAAATGTGAAGCCTTTAAAGGCTGTATGAAGTGACTGTAAAATAGGTGGTGGGTTTGTTTTTTTTTTTTACATGATGCAAGAATGAGTATTGTTTTGGAGTTATTACTCTTTACCCTTCTGCATTATTAGTGCTCACTATAGTAGCAGACCATCAAAGAGCAAAAAAAACTGAACGGGGTGTCCAAAGAAGGCAGAAAAAGCCTGAATTCAGTACATCATCATTAGAACTTGTGAGCCTGACTGCAGCTTAAGGGTGGACTGTAAGAAGGAAACCTGGCTGTTTCAGGAAATACGTTATGCTGGAAACTAGGCAGGGCTAACCTGTAGTTCTCAAATAGCTTACAACTTTAAATAGCTCAGAGCTATGTCTAGAGTAGGTCACAGAAATGATGAAAATGGGGGTATTGTATGCAGTTGCAGAATTCTGAACAACCAGTTTGGAGGGTATCTTCTGCATGTGAATAACGTCCCTATTTCAAGCAGTTGTGCTGCATCCTGCATCACATGTTTGCTCGCTGTTGTGCAACAGGAAAGCCTGGCTTTCTGTCCATTCATCTTATGGAGCTCGTGGAGGGAAACACAGATTGGACTTGTATTTAACTACAACTTCCTTCCTGTTGGGAACTCATGTCTGACCCATTATGGATTTCTGGCCGTGTACTATGGTTTCCTGCCCATCTGTGAGATCTGAGTAGCTCTGGAGTCAGGGTGGAGAACGGTGACTGGGAGCCATTTTTCTGTGGTATTAGGAACTCATTCGGTGATTGTGTCCTTCCCTGGCTCTCTGAATGGGTGTGACTAGGCGTACTATGGTACATGACAGTCAATTGGTAATATGCATTAAGCCAAAAATACGGCACATAAGACTATTTTGGCTTTTTTATTCTCAAACTTAAGGACTGTTACTTTCAAAACTTCAGATAATTTTGCTGTATCTGAGTAACATCCTGTGTTACTTCTAAATGTCAAAAGAAAATTATCTGGGATGGAGGTTGTCTCAAAAAACCTTCCACCTGCCTACCAGACCTCTCTCAAATGAGCTTGTAGGTTTTCTCTGCAATAAATGGAGTGCGGAAGTACAGAAGGAAGCCATAGAAACCTACTGAAGAATGAGGAAGATTGCTCAAGAATGAGCAGCATAGAAAAGAAAGGTGCTTATCTTTAATTAGGTCTGCATTTTACTTTGAATCTTGTTCTGAAATTAGATGTGTGCCCAGTCTCCTTTTGTAGCTTTCTGAAAGAGAAAACTAAGTACCAAATCAGTAGCCTTTTTAAATGCAGGAGAGCTGGAATGTTGAAGCCTGTAAGCATACCTCTAAAGTCTTGCTTTGTCTGTGTTGTGTAGTCAATCTCTTGGTTTTTGCAACTCTACTACTAGAATTTAGCTTCCACATTGATAGATGGATGTAGAAAGACTGTGATTTAGTACAGTCTGATTTTATACGGAAAATCTGCTGGCTGTAATTTTTTCTGACTTTCGTGTAATGTATGTGATTCTTCTAGCTATTTACTCATGCTGTTTGTATTACTTTCAGGTTTTCTCCAAAACATTCTACCCAACTTAAATACAGAGGTATTTGTTTTCTAATATGAAAGAGAAACTGCTAAACCTTCGAATTTTTCATGACAGAGCAAGAGGTGCTTAAAGGGGCAAAGCTGGTGCTAGAGTTCACAAGTCAGAATAGTCCTGTAGCTTTTAGTTGCTGTTTAGCTGACATCTGAGATACTGGCAGGAAAAAAAAGCTATAGTTTAAAAACATAGCTGTCACCAGGCTCGTGTCTACCCTCAGAGAAGTAAACTTCCTTGCCACAATCTCCTGATCTGTTTGGATAATGATAAAAAGATACTGGTAAAACCCAAGAGTTCTGTGACTGTTTGCGCAGAGTGTAAATATTTCAGGCTTTACCGAGTGCTTGTGTGGCTTCAGTGTTGCAGCAGTACTGCCTCAGTTATTTTTAGGGTTGGGGAGCAGGAAAAATGCTTGTTTCTTATATTCCTGTCCCCCAAAAATCTTGGGTACCTTAGATGAGGGGAAGGAGCAGTCCTGAGCTGGTTTGTCAGATCCAGTTGACAGTGTCAGTACATTTGTTGGCCCACTGTGTGGAAGGGTAGTACAGCCAGTACAGTTACAGTACACCAGTTTGACAGTATTCTGTCTTCTGAAAAAAACAAGGTCATCAAACATCTCAAGTGAAATGAGAATGCAGCTTGCTTGTTACTTTTATATGGATAGTCCCCAAAGTACATGCGATTAAAGCTCATAACTAGAATTACTCCTTCTCCAGTTGCTGTCATAGGAACTTTGATGCTGTGCACAGACATGACTAATGAGAAATCAGGCAAACAGAATACTTTAGTGCCTCTTAGTCATTATAACATGAATATATTTAGTTAGTAACCATTAACGTCTTCACATCAGCTGCTACTTCTCTTATCCATAATGACAAATTACTCCTACTTACAGGTTTTGTGCATATCCACACTATAAAGCAAAGGAATATGATAACTTGGCAACAGCACATGTCTAGTTTGAGCTATGCCAAACTACTTCCACTTAATAAATGAAATTGCCCCCAAAACCCTATAAAGCAAAAAACACCAAACAAACCAACAAAACCCCTCCACTGAATTGCTACCTTGAACCATCAAGGTGTAAAAAAAAAAAAATCCATAGCAGTGCCTTAGATTTTCTGCTAAGGGAGAAATACCAGAAATGCATAGGAGCCTAGTTACTGGTACTGTAAAAATAGTTTAAAAGAACAGTTGTTTGGGGTTTTTTTGTTGCATGAGTTTATTGGCAGTTGTACACAGGTGTTAAATTTGTGAGGAAAAGCATCTGGGGCTATTGTGTGCATCTTGCTATATATGCAGTCACGTACCCTTAGTATAAATGATGCTTCTTCCTGACAGAATTGGTCTGCAGCAATCCACTAGAAGTATGAAGTTTATTGGCACTGTGAGGTGTGTGCAAAACAGGCCTAGAATCACTCAGCAAGAAGCAGATAAATGCTAGCTTTGTCATGCATAAGTGTCCCCATGTGTAGAGCAGAGATAGAAACAACAGGCTTGTCCTAGCATACTCCTCTAGCAGCTACACAGGAATGTCACTAGTATGTAGAACTTCCCTCCAGTCTTCTATTTTCCACTTTACTTAGGAATAATGGTCGTGGGACATTATTTGCATTTTGGGATTTGTTTCATTTAAAGTTAGGATTTTAGAAAAGTGACCAGGTCTCAGCTGATTACTGTGGTTCTTCCTGCTGAAGCAGAAATTTTATGCTGGTATTGTCTGCCTGGGAAAACTTGCTGCGTATGAACTGATGGAGAGTACGGTTTGAAGAATCTTGAACTCTGGAGAAAAATGGAGCCTCTGCTTATAGAAGGATGTGCAACCTCTTGCATCGCTGCTTAGGCACAGACAGTAAAACCTTCATCTCCTGTTGTCTGAATCACAGTGGTTGTTAAAGACATAGCAGTATGGTCACTTGACTAGTGAAAAAGTTAAGCAATTCCGTTTGCTCTCAGGTATATTTTTAATTTGCAGATGAAAATCAAGAATTTTGCTACTAGTTAAATGTTTTAATTGGTTGTTCTGCAGGCTTGTTTGTGCAGTCTGCTTTGCATTTCTATCTGAGGAATTCTGATTCCTTATAGTAATTCAATATGAAATATTTAATAAACAACTCTATGAACACTTGGGTAGTCTGACATTAGTAGAACTACCCCTACCAAAAACCAAAAAGTAACTGTTTATTACTAAACAGTCTAGAAACAGAGACTAAAGCAGTGAATTACATTAAGAACAGGAGCTTAACTCAAACTATGTTGCCTGCAAACAGTAGGATCTACTAGCTGCCCACAAGTACTATTCCAGTATTAGAAGGTCCAATGTAAGCAGGCTGGTAGCACCATCTGTTGTTCTTCATATGCTTTTGTTTTCCCAAATTACCAGTGGTAAATTCGTTAGTGTTAAAATGGGGAGTGCAGGAGACTCATGCTCCAGTTCTTGGGTTTATGCTTTAGAATGGAGCCTCTTGTTGCTTGTTTGAGAACTGCCAAAAAGGTTGTCCAAGTTCTGATCCTTTCATGGGAAAAGACTGCAAGTAGTGGGTCGGGTTTTGGTGGGTGTAGTTTAAGAAGCTTATGGTTTCAAAATGAGCCTTTCGCAATTCGTGATCCTGGTCTGATTATACATACCTCAGGCATGTGAAACCTGTGATTTAGGCACCTATAACATGGCCTGTTCATATGTGCCTCTTAGAGGCTGAAAATAATATTACCTAGCTCTGTAAGACTGGTAAATTCTTCATATAATGGTCACTTTCGACTGCTCTAAGTGTATGAGCATGTATTACTCTAAATTGTTTCTAATTACACTGATATCTGAGCAGAAAGGAAGAAGAAGGTTAAACTTCTTGTTGTTGAAAGATATATAATAACAGGAAGCAAGTGGTAGATTAATATATGTCACAAGGCTTAAGGGGGTGCATTAAGATGAAATTAAGGACTTAAAGAATGAAGGCAGCACTGAGAGCGAGGGTGGGAATTGATAAGACAATTGGATATAAAGCAGAAAAGTGTGGTGAGCTAATCTAAGGGTAAGAGAAGGACCTGTGGTGAAGAGAAGTGTCTTCAGCTAGTGACAGAAAAAAAGGCCTTACATGAGGACCTGCTGAAACTTAATGGCCATTAGCTAATGATGCCTGCTGTCAGAAAGTCAGTGCAGAAGTCTGCTGGATTTGGAAGCATGGGATTGACAAAAGCTGCTTGGCCTAGGCACTATAAGAGTCATAGAGGTGTTGTGGCTAGCTGGAGAAAGAGTAACTAGTTGAGTAGTAACCCAAAAAAGTAAAAAGTACTTAGCAATAGGGCTGTGTTGATGGTGACTGAATGAGTTGAACTCAGTGTTGGAATGTTTGCAGCTTCTTAATGATCCCTACCTAGGAAGTGGTATGTCAGGGTCTGTTGTGGGTATGAGAGGATGTCTCTGGTTCCTCTTCACCACTCCTGAGTGCTTGTTCTGACACCAGAGCATAGTACTCCATCACCTCAGCTGTGTATGTCATTTGTGAGAGCATACTGTGAAAAGGAGATTGATCTGCTGAATAAGGGGATTGCTTTCTCCCATGCCTGAATTATTTTTTGAGCTGGGGCTTAGTGTGGATCTAAGATTCATCAGAATGGAAGAGGAGCTATGATGTGATGTGAAACAGTCTCTCCAGGCCTGTATTGTTGCAGAAACACTTCTCCCTTCATTTCTGTTTAAACTGTGTACATGGATTTTCAGAATATATCAGTGCTTTATTTTAGGGGTGTAGGTAACGAAACTAATAACTGGTATCCATGAAAAATTTGGCTTGAAGAATTCTGTTACATAGGAAGTATAAGGCAGAAATAGGGGGCAAAGTCTCATTAAAGCCATGTTGTTCAGTATTACCATGAGGTGCTTTTAGCTGAAGTCTTTTCAGTTTGTCACAATTGAACAAAGCTGTTCCTGCAGGAAATGACGTACAGATCTTTTACTGATAATGTGACAAGAAGTAAATTAGGGAGCAATGTACAGCCTGTAATGACAAGTTTTATGAAACAAGGGGGTCCAGTGGTCCAGGCAGTCTGTTCTGACATTCATCAACTTTCCCCTGCTTGATTTCATAATGCTACAAAGCATAACAGATGAGTAGAACAAGATTTTCTGTGAGTGTTTCTTGTAAGCATTGAACATTTTCCACTTTCATTTCATGGACTAAAGCAATGCAATTAAAAGAATGAGCTTAATGACAGAGCGTAATTGTACCTTCATAGACCTTTTTTTCCCAGCCTCCCCCTTGCCGTTTTATGGTAGCTCCAGCGCCTCATGAGTTAATAATAATGCTGGCAGAGACTAATGTTTACAACTCTGTTTTTTTGAATACAGGCTTCAGTCTTCTCTAGCAAATTAAAACCAGATGGGAACCGAAGGGAGCAGAATGGAATTTAATTCTGTTTGCGGGCTTGTGATGTTAACAAAATGCTTTGGGTATTTTCATTGTTATTTTGCCCAGAAAATGGCTTGTACCTTCCTCCTATCCTGTTACTGTAATGTGCGGTGGTCTTTCAGTATGCTGGGGTAACTGCTATAAGCCTTCACTGAGATACATTGCTTCTTTTTTACTGTAGTGGTAGACTATGTTGTATGCATATTACATTGATTTTTTTTTTTTTTATGATTTTATTTTTTTACTAGTAGGATCAAAAATGAGTAAATCCAGCTGGAAAAGCTGGTGTGGGTTTTGTTGGCTTTTTTCCTTTTGCTCTTCTTGTGCAGCTGGTAGAGGCAAAATGCAATTGTTTTGCAACATTTAACAAGTCGTCTTTTCTCCGTTAAACTACCCTAGTTGAAAGTGGACTGAAGGAACACTTGGTGTAATTTTAAGAGGGAGGCAGGCTCAGTCACATAAAATGTAAGTGATTTTAGGATCTGTATTGCAAACATGGTAAGGATGCATATTAATGCTGTGCTTTTTATGCTGGTTAGAGCCATCTCAGAGGAGAAGTTTCAATGTGTTGAATCACAGACACGTTGCTTCCTGCTGGGGTTTGGGACTTCCTTGCAGCTCTCCCCTTCATAGCTGCAGGAGCTGGTTTTGCGTAGTGCGTGTGCTCAGGCAGGAACTTGCTGGGAATGAAGACAGAAGCCAAACAGCTCTGCACAGTATGTAATAATTTCTGACTCAAATTGTGTGGTAATTGTCAAAATATCATAGGGTGTGGTAGGAACTGCTGTGTCTAGTGTTGCTGAGGAGTTACCCCTTCATAATTTGCCTAAACGAATATCATGTGTTAATCTCAACATGAAAGCGAGGAAAGATTTCTTGATGTTTTCTGGCCATTTAAAACCTGACAGTGTACAAAAATTCCAGCATACTGAAGTATTCAGGGTGGGTTTTTATCCCCAGTTGCTCAATCTTAACATCCATTCTTTCTGATTTCCCACAGAAAACACAAAAAAAGCTACTTATAGAATAGTTTGAGTTGGAGGGGAGCTTAAAGATCATCTAGTCCCGTACCTGCTGCCACAGGCAGGGATACCTTCCACTAGACCAGGTTGCTCCAAGCTCCTTCCAACCTGGTCTTGAACACTGCCAGGGATGGGCAGCCACAGCCCCTTTGCAAAACTTGTTCTAGTGCCTCACCACCCTCAAAGTAGGAACTTCTTATATCTAACTTCAGTCTTCTCTCTTGAGGCCATTCCCCTTTGTCCTATCCCTATATGCTTTTGTAAAAAAGTCCCTCTCTAGATTTCCTGTAGGCCTTATGAAGTACTGAAAGGCTGTTCTGAGGTCTCCCTCGAGACTTCTCCAAGCCAAGCAACCCCATCTCTCTCAGCCTATGTCCATAGCACAGATGCTTCAGGCCTCTGATCGTGTTTAAAGCCACCTCTGTACCTGCTCCAACAGCTCCTTGTCTCTTTTGAGTTAGGGGCCCTGGAGCTAGACACAGTACTGCAGGTAGGGTCTCAACAAGAGTGGAGTAGAGGGGCAGGATCACCTGCCTCTACCTTATGGTCACACTCCTTTTGATGTCGCCCACCATAAGGTTGGTTTTTTGGGCTGTGATACACACTGCTGGGTCATGTTGAGCTTCTCATCAGCTAGTACCCCCAAGTCCTCAGTTCAGTCTGTACCCATCCTGTATTTGTGTTTGGGATTGCCCTCATCCCCTTGCACTTGGCCTTGTTGAGCTTCATGAGGTTTGCACTAGCCCACTAATCAGGTGTGTCCCGGTCCCTCTGGATGATACCCGTTCCCTCTGGCGTGTCAGCCATATACAGCTTGGTGTCATGAGCAGACTTGTTGAGGATACAGTCAGTCCCACTGTCCGTATTGTGGAAGAAAAAGCTGTAGCTTCAAAAAGATTATGTCTGCAAACTGTGAGTACTGGAAATAGATAAAGCTTCAAATTACTGTCAGGTTTGTCTGGGAATTAAAAAAAATGTAATCCAGGAAGTTAAGGTAGCAAATTGAGTGTTTTTAAATACATACCTGCTTCATGTAGCTGTTTGCTCTCTAGAAATATTTCTAGTAGTTTGTTACAGGACCGAATTTTGATGTCAAATACAAGGCTTGTGGGTTTAGTATGAACACAAACTTCAAGAGAATTTATACGATCTTCTTCAGTATTTGTTCTTGATAAACCGGGCCTTGCAGCTTCAAGAGGTGAACAGAAAAGGGGAGTAGTCAAATTTTCAGGCAGATAACTCAAACTGAGTCTTCAACAGGAAGAACAAAACCAGTACTTGTTCCTTTTCTTGGTCATTGCTTCAGTGTTGCGCTTCTGTCATGCCATGACATGATTTTCAATGCTCAGAAATACTAGTGTGCTGTTTATTGGGAAGCAAATTCCTCTGAGACTGAAGTTCAAGCCCCAATCTGAAGACCTTAGTGCCTTTATTATGCCATCTCTCCAGTATAGCACAGCCATTTGTTATGGAAATATTTCTGCAGTGGAAGTTCTTATTTTTTTCAAGCAATCTGTTAGATAAATGGGAATGCTTCTGAAATAAATACAAAATGGCTTGCTTAAGCTTTCTGAATGTGGTATAGTGTGAAACTGTTACTCCTGTATGTTTTTGTTTGGGGTTTGGTTTTTTTTTTTTTCAGATTCTACTTCAGATATGCTGGGTGTTTACCCTGCAGTGCCAGAGAGATCTGGAGGAAGCCATTTCTCTGCCATGTTTTAACCTTTGCTGTACTTGGTCCAGTCTCTGCATAGCAACCAGTTTCTTGTGATGGATTGTCTTCTGGTGCTGCTTGGAGGAAGGAACAAAAATTGGTCTTAGTGTGGGGTGTCTGAAATAAGTGACTTCAGAGGGCTGCCTGAATTTGTTAAATCTAGTGTCTTAAAGCATCTAGGAAAGCTTACTTCATAGGATGATCTGAATGTGTTTCACTAGGTCCTTTCCAACACATTCCATGAAAATATTTCCAGTGCTTTGTGAGTTTTCATCCAGGGCATGGGCTAGCAACTAAAGCACTACCAGAGATGCAACTTCTCATTTTAAGTGGAGCTTCCATTCGTAAATACAGTTCTTGCTGGAATAAAAAAGGCTATGTATTTTATTTAGATAAGATCCAGGTACCTCATTTAAGATAATAAGGTTTTTTCCTGTAATTTCTTAAATGAAAATTTTCCTTAATGGTGATGACAGCCATGTAAACTAATGCTAGACTCTGAGTGTAACTGTTGAAGGGAAAGTGTGTTTTCAGAGTGTGGTTTTTGGACTTCCAGACAGATTACACAAGTTCAAGAAGGCCCACCCCACATCCTGTGTATAAACCAGCTCACAGAAATGTCCATTGTTCTTCAGGATTATAAGTCACTGTATTTTCTGCCTGCCTTTTTTTTTTTTTCAAATGAATGTATGGAAAATACAAACGCAGAGGAACCCCAGCAGCTTAACAAGTGCTTGGTCCTGCCAGGTACTGAGGTCTCTGCTGTTACTGAAACGGGGGGGATTAAAACATTTGGCTCCCTGGCTAGAGAACAAAGGTTTTGTGTTGGTAAAAATAGCTGAAAGCATTTTATTAGTTATGTGAATCAACTGATAATTGATGTCCTTGAAACCTGAAAGTAGTTTCTGTGCAGCCATGCCAGTATTTACTGTCTTTGGGGGGAGGGGAGGTGGGAAGTTAACGGGTAAATTTTCCTTGACATTGCTTCACCTTTGTTCAGTCTTGACTTGGAAAAAAGAGAATGGGATATTTGGATTTAATGCCCCACCAAAGCGATAGTGTGGCTAGTNCTGTCTTTGGGGGGAGGGGAGGTGGGAAGTTAACGGGTAAATTTTCCTTGACATTGCTTCACCTTTGTTCAGTCTTGACTTGGAAAAAAGAGAATGGGATATTTGGATTTAATGCCCCACCAAAGCGATAGTGTGGCTAGTGTTTCTGAGTCTCTGCCCGTAGCTGAGTGGTATGTTATTCCATCTGCAACTTAATGGAGCTATCCATAAAGAAGGAGCTATCAAGCCAGAAATGGTACATCTTGTTCATTCTGCCTTTCTTAATCTGTTTCCCCCACATTGTTATCTTGGACTTTATTTTCAACATCATGCATTTATTGCTAGAGTTCAGTACCTATTTAAGACCAAAGTAATAGTTACAGTAGTACAGACATAGCTAAGCTGAATGCTGCCATGAGAGTGAGGCTGTAGACTGCTTTTCTACAGTTCTCTGAAAGGAATCACCTCCTTTTTTGTCTCTGCCAGTCTCCTGACTGTGCAGCATTCCCAAAACACATGGCCATAAAATGGGATTATAGGAGAGGCATTCAAATAAACAGAAGTTCCCTCAGGATGAGATCTGCAGAGCTCCTGTGTGCTTTAGCCTGGTGCTACAGCCTTGTTCCCCAGCCAGGGATGGCTTCTCTTGGTATCCTCAAGGGTATGAGAGCACATAGGCCATGCCCATGTTTCAGACATAGCTACCTTGTTGGCTGGCTGACACAATAGAGTCCCCATTGCAGTGTTTTGGAAGGACACACCCAGTTACAAATAAAGGGAATATAATCCTTTCTGTGTCTCTTCAGTGTCTCCATGTAGCAATGAATGAGCAGTCCCATAATGTGGCTATAGGTGCCAGAAATCTGCAGTGAATGTACAGCTGTATTCATCATTAACTGTGCTGCATTGCTGAAGTGGTCTAGTGCTTTCATGAATTGTATTCAAGGGTAAGTATCTGCTTAAAGCTAATAGCTTCCATGTTTCTGCGAGCACACGGCTACATTGGTGGATAATAGTATATTACTATGATTGTGTGCTCCCATCTAGTCTGTTATGTGAAAAGTACAAAACCTGGGACAGGTTCAGTCTGCAATTAAAGTACTTTCAAGTTCTTTATTGACACTAAATTATATTATCAGCCTTTCCAGACCCCATGTCTGATTCTGGCCTCAGTAATTCAGGCTGTCGTTGCTGCTCAGCAGTATTACGGTGTGTGGGATATCAGGGCACAAAACCTTCAGACTTGGGTTCCTTTCACTGTTTCTCTTGGTTTCTTTAATATTTAAAACAAAAATAATCTGAGATAGCTTTTGTTCTGCCTTTGCAGTGCATGCTGGTCACCAGGGGAATGGTCCAGTCAGTAGTGGTCCCATTATGCTGATAGCAAAGCTTCAGATGGTGGTGGCCTTGTCTTGAATTTAGAGGTGCATTTCTGCATCACAGCATGGAGGCTTTTGTCCATGAGGAAAGCTACAGTTGTAAATATTCTCCTTAGAAAAACAAGGATTAATAAATTCTTTTAACTGTGTTCCAGAGTGGCCAGTGTCAGTCACATCACTGACACGCTACTGGGCATTAGTTAGGAGTGTGATAGAGGTTCCTGTGGGATAGAAGACTGCCTGCTGCTGCCTTTGAGATGGCACAGCCTTACTCTTACTGCCATTACCTTTCTTCAGAGGTGACTGAACAGAAACTTCTCATAATTGGTCTTGATGTGAAGCTTTGAACAAATACCAGCACTGAGAATTTTCAGCTGTCTGAAGGAACATAGGCCAGAAACTCCTTTTTGTTTCTGTGCCTGGTACAAAGTAGAACAGCCCTGGGAACAGGGAAGCCAACCCAGTTGCTTGTGCTGTCAAAAGCAGCGAATTCATTCATTTGTGTACCCCCTATCACAGCCGAAGCAGAGAATTGTTTGCTATGTGTTCTAAATTGGCAGTCACTATTCTCTTTTTCTCTTGTTGGTTGGTTTCTTTTCAAAGCATATACAATGGGGAGCACATTTACAAAATTAAGGGAGGTAAATTCAGGGCCTGTAGCTCCTACCACAACTGACTGCACTCAGGAGTAATGTCATTGTCATAGCTGTATGCAGCTTTCATTTCTAGTGATTCTCTGCCCTGGTTATATATAGAGGGCTATAACTGGCAGAAAGCAGGCTCCCTTGATTTGATGGCAGTCTGCTGATCAGAGTACTAGTTATGCGAAGACTGCTTAATCCTATTTAAGGCTGGGATTTTTTGGAAGGTCAGTGGTGTCTGGGTGTATTTTGTACAGAAACCCACTTAAAAGCTGAGGCTGAATTAATCTGTCATATTTGCTACATAATGGTGATATTTTCATTATATATTTGCAGTGATCAGTTGATGCCAGTGTAGCTCTGTGAACAGCTTCTTGTGGAGTTAAATGAGTGCCAGTGCAAGGGAGACCGGAGGGAGGAACCTCCCATTGTAGCAGCAGTCAGTGAGCAGGTTGGCTTTATGATTTTGTGAAGTCGTAAGTTATATGCACTTCTGTAATGTTTTGGAAGGCTGTGGTTGTTAAAAGGCATTGCTTCCCTGCAGCTGAGTGCCACTCCTCTTCCACTCCATCAGCTGCTTGATGTAAAGGCAGGTAAGGGATGCAAATGTGACTGGCTATGAGCTTCTGGGATCTCTAGAAATGTCTAGGATTGATGGGGAGAAGTCTTGGGGATAAATTGCAGTTCAGATGACTCTCTTTGTATGTTTACATTAACATGAGGTGAAATGTGACTTTAGGGTGACCATGAAGTCTAGGCTCAGATCTGGGCAGCTGCCATTAGGCAGGTGAGCCATGCTGATAGAGACTGAAGATCTCAGTTCAATTTTCTGGAAAATAAAGGAATCCACAGAGTAAAGAGGCAAGTGCCAGAATGGTTAGCTAAGGTAATAGATAGTGAACTAGTATAACTTGCATTTAAAAAAAAAAAAAAAGGGGGG
>NDXB01021191.1:52232-62604 GCA_002631895.1 Agapornis roseicollis
AAAAGGAACTAAATTGCATTTAAAAAAAAAAAAAAAGGAGGTAGGGGGTATTTTGGCATCATCAGACTGGTGTTGAATTACTGAGTTTGTGGACTGGAGGGTCACCATCACCTTAAGGGGAGGGGGAAGATCTTCATATTTACCTTGTAAAGTTTAAAGGTCCTGAGCAGTGTCAACCTGAGGACCTGTTTTTACTACGTACTGTTGGGAGTGACACTAGAGATGACTAAAACTGGAAGAAGTTAGCTGAAACAAACCTTTTCTCATCTTCTGTTCAGTGCTGTCCTTAGTGTTCTTGGCAACACTTCACAGATATTCGCTTTCAGTGGTTTTCATGCTTGGTTGCACTTCCTGTCTCATATATTAGCATAATGATGTCATCCTCATGCACCGCTGTGGGGGAGCTTTGCCCCAACCTCTGCAAGAAAGGCTTTCTCGCTCTCCTACAAGAGGACTTTGCTTCTGCTCTGACATCTGAATCTCCCTGTTCATGAACCTCTCCTGTATGGAAGTGGAGAGCAGAGCAGGAGGAAGAGGCAGTTGGAGAAGCACCTTCTCACCATCTCCTGTAGCAACCTGCTCACATGACCGTCTTCACCTCCTGTGGGTGAGCAGCTGGAGCCCGTATCAGTCTCTATGGGCCTCCATAGCCTCGTACAGAGCTGCGGAAGGGAAGAAGGGTAGGGAAGCTCCTTATCCTGAAAGCAAGCAAAGCAACAAAAAATGGGCATGGGTGTTTCAAACATGCTTCTGCTTTTGTGGGTAAGCAGCACTGCTGATGGGAAGAAAGCGCTGAAAATGTCCTATGGCTTCTTTAATGGACCAGGAGGGCAGCAGAGTTTGTTTCCTGGTTCTCCTGAGTGTCCCAAGAAGGCAGCAAAGATGGTGCGGTTTCTCCTTGGGGATGTTGCTGCAAGGAGAGGGAGGAACATGGCTGCCAGGAGGGACCAGGCAGCCCTGGTACTTCAGGGGAGCAGCCTGGGCCTGTTGCTCTTCCCGCCTCCTCAAGTAGGTTGGTGCACGAGGCCAGACTCTGCTGTGCAAGCAGCAATTATGCAGAAAGCTTTAAAGTGATAGATATCAGCATGTTAAATGAACTTGGGCAAACTTCTGGTAGACTTGGTCCCCTTAAATCTGCCTGAAAGGGGCTTCTCCAGCATGAGTCATTTGCAGCTGTAGAGGAGCCCTGGGCAGAGCCTACCTCCTCTCTGCTGAATGGAGCTGTCAGAGTGCCCAGAGCCAGGGTAGGGAGAAAAATACTCCGATTCATTTCCTAACGAGGTATGCATGGGAGAATTCCCCATGGGGCGGCTGGTGGGGTTTGTGGCTTTGTGTTTTTCAGTTCCTCAGCTCCATACAAGCAATATTATGCAGCTTCCAGCTCCCACCCGGAGGACTGAAACACCCCAAGCCCAGGAGGCACACAATAGTGTTAATATGCCTGTTGCTACAGAGGAAGTGGCTTCTGTTATAACTAACAAGCAGTCTGCCAAAGTCCACAGTTTGGGTGGTTGCCAGACTAAATTTTACATGAAATTATTTAACCTTTTTGGCTTTAGTCTTTCTGCTTTCTGGAGATGTTTCTGTTGCTTTCTACTATTTAAAACTTGCATGTGCCAGTCTTTCTCCCCTTCCTCTCCCAATTAATACAGGCTCTTACTTAGAAAACATGGAATTGTTAACAGCAAATCCAGTCTTCATTTAATAGTTGATGAACTATGCTCTCAGTCTGGTAGCGAACTGCAGCTACAGTGTTGCTCAGGGCTTTGTTGTGCTCTCTCCCATCCCCTTCACTGCAGTCATTTTTTGATGTGGCTTTGACGTTGGAAATACAACATTTTAGTACAGAAAAGACAGGATGTGAAAATCAAGACTTAAGATATTTGAGGTATGAAGCGCCCTCTTGTGCTGTTTCTCCGGGAGCATCACAAGGCCAGGAGCTTCCCAGGAGCAGAGGCTGAGTGGAGCTTCAGCCTCGGGTTTAGTTTGTGGGGAGTCTTGTGTGTGCTTGAGCACCTACACCATGATCTAGTCCAGTTTTGATGTGCAGGAGTGACTTGATGGGACCACAAACTTCAACTCAGCTGTACAATGTGACTGTTCAAAGTGCAGCTTTGAACAGAAAAAAGTGACATCTTCCAAAAGACAAAAAATAAGATCTTCAGGTTAATTCAGAAGTAGCAATGTTTGCTATGTATTAAATGTATCTGATGGGCCAGATTTTAAGCTGAATTTCAAACTTCTCTGACTGTTAATAATTTTATGCAAGTTTGTTGGTTGGTTGTTTATAATGTGCTGTGTGTTTACAATCATTCACCTCTTTGTGCTGCGTAATATCAGGAAAATGTGCTGCACCTCCCTGGAAGTTAAACTTGAGATTTAGTTTTATTGAGTCTAGTTAATAAATACTTTTCCAGATTGCTCACTGCAGATTCTGAAAATACCTCATTTGTCCAGATACCAGGCTATAAGTAAAATTGCAAACTTCAGAGGCAGATGAATTTACAGAGTTAATAGAATAGCTTGCTGCCTAAATAAATAAATTTCACTGATTTTTCTATATGAGACTCAAAATTGTTCAAAGGACACATACCATGTTATTTTCTGGCCTGATGTAAAGTCCCAAACTTACTGAAACCTCTAAGATGCAAACAGAACTAAGCATAATGTGCAGTGAGCTCTTCCCCTTGCCAGCATTTCTCAGTGTTCCTGGCACTTCAGGGATTAAAAGTGTTGTTTATTTTAGGCTTATTGACCTAGACCAGTTTTAGACCAGGCTAGCTGCCCATTCTGTGATTGCACTTCTAGCAAAATGGCAATTTCTGTCAATGTACCTCTCAGCCTGAAAGCTCCTGAGGATTATGATCATTTCATAGAGCAGTAACTAGAATTTAAAGGAATGGTTGTGCTGGGTCTGGCTGAGGTCCATGTAGCTGATACCGAACCTGTGTGTCCGGCAGGCACTATAAGTGGATGCCTTGATGAAAGCCTAAGAACAAAGCGGGTATAAATGTGTCTTGTTTTATTGTTCTCCCAGCCTTCAACCATTTTCACATCCTGAGCTGAACATAGGGTTTGTGTGTTCAGCAGACCTTGTCAGATTTATTTTTCTGTCTGGTCTTACACTAAGCTAATACTAAACTTGGCATTCACAACAGTCTTATGATCTCTGTTGAGCACTGAGCTGAAACTATATGGGACTTATCATCCCAGTATCTCACATCTGAGTGCTAATGGTCATCTCTGACTGCATGTATGAGCATGTATATATGAAGTTAGAATTGCTTTTTTGCCTGTGCATGACTTTACATTTATCTGTATGGAATCCTGTCTGCCATTTTATTGCCCACTGATTCTTTCTGCAGTCTGTGGCCCCTTGTTCTCACCATCCTGAATAGTTCATATTATCAGTAAACTCTCATATTCTTGCTCACCCCTTTTCTAGGTACACTGAACCAGACCGCTCCATATCAGATCTCTAAGAGAACTGCATGGATGAACTGGGTCTACTGTGAGCACTGGCCATCTTGTCTCCTGTTTCTCATCTTTTAACAATTACTTAGCCTGGAAGGACCTTCCTTCTTAAGCCATGGCTGCTTGGTTTCTTTAAAGGTCTTGGTGAGGAACATAGTTGAAAGCTTTCTGGAAACTTAAATACCAACCAACCCATCAACATCCCTGTGGCTGCTGAGCTCTTTCAAGGAGTCTGATAGTGCTTGATGCAGATTTCTGTTTCCAAAAAAACAAACATCTGGGCTTTTCCAAAGTGTATCATGTTTGTCTTGTTTATATTCCATATAGGCTCTACTGGTCTACTTCCTGCTCAGTAGTAGAAGTAGTAGTTGTTTTGTCCAGAATTGCAGTTCTGCTGATAATGGTGTGACTTTGGCAATGTGACTACATTTTTTTCAATACTTCTCTGCATTCTCTGCAGAATGTCACAAGAATGCCACAATGTGATGTGTCTGTAAAGGGCGCATAATGTCAGTGAAGTATTTCCAAACAAAATGCTGTGGAAATGCAGAGAATTAAGGTTGCTATGTAATTTTAATAGGAGTTACCACTTGGTAACAGTGGGTACAACAAAACGGATCAAATGAGGGGCTTGTGCATACTTTGAAGTTACTAAGAGTTAGTGCCTGTACCTGACAGCATACTTGAACTTGACCCTGTAAAGACCAGAAGTTTCTTTTAGCTCACAGGTTGAATTTTTGCAGGGTCTATCAGGGCTGAAAACTTCCCACACTTCAGCAGGAGCAGTTTCAGGGGATTGGCTGTACAACAGAGCAGATCCAACCCTGGAAGTTTTCAGTCTGCCTAGGAGCCCATCTATCATGAGTGGTTGACTGCTTTGCTCTATATGAGAGAATGTCTCATGACTTTATCTGATGCCAGGTGAAAAATAATCAAGACAGGCATTTGGGAATGTGCAGAGTACTAAAGGGGGATGAGGAAAGTGCCTTTCCCAGTGAAATCGTTGGGCTTCCTTCTTCCTTTCATGAACAGGATGGGGAAAGGCTCCAGGCACAGATGCTGCAACTAAGTTAGTTCTGAGTAGCTGGGTCTTCAGCAAAGTACTGGGTGAAGCTCTTCAAAAGGTGCACAAGTTCTCTTCTGTGGTTTGCATAGCTGAAATAGCTAATGTAAATGAATTCGTAGACTGATCTCCTTAGCAAAATCAGCCATTCCTGAGCACAGAGTGTTGTCGTTAATAATTTGAGTGAAGTGTGTGGTGGTGGTGGTTCTTTCGTTAAACCGAACTACTTTAATGTATCAACAAAGGGCTCCTTGTGGCTGCACAGCTTAACCTTAGTGCTTGAAAACCTGACAGTGTGCCAGGATTGATGCAGCTGCTGGTAGAAGATAATTTACAGATATCCTGCTAAATTATCCAACAAAAGAAAGCAAAAAATGTGGGGGTGAGAGTGGAAGAGTAGGGGGGAATAAACAAATCCAGCATCTTGAGAGTGAATTATCCTCTTCGTTTTACTGAACTACTGCTCAATGAATAATTCAGTAACACTTTCCAGAAGACTGGCAGTTGCATTGTGATGTTTTGATAAAACAAAGAAATGCACATATTGGCATAGGCCTGTTAGGTCTGTGTGCACTGAGCGTGTGCACTGAGCATGTGCACTGGTATTACTGAGGTACAAGGGCAACATGTACTTTGTAAAAGGTTGAATCCAAGTTGATTCTTCACATCCTACTTATCTGCTGTTTCACAGTAAGTGTGTGTGTATGCTTTTCCCTAAAATACACAATAGTAAGCATGACATAATTGAAAGTAACATCATTTTTCAATTGCAAGAAGAAGGGAGGGCCAGGTAAGAGTGTGTACATAGATACTCCCTGCAGAGCTGCTGGTTTGTGGTTACTAGCCTGTACATCCCTCCTTAGCAGTTAACTCCTGTCCTTAAAAAAATACATTGTTTAAATCTGTATAAAATACTTAATTAGCCATGTCTGGGGGCATCTTTGAGCCCTGTCTATTGCCACATTCTGCTCTTGCTTGCAAACGTATCTTTCCAGATAAGCATGCATAGAGTTCAAATGAATTTATCGATAGGCAGTGGAAAGGATGTCATAATCATACAATCATAGAATAGTTAGGGTTGGAAAGGACCTTAAGATCATCTAGTTCCAACCCCCTTGCCACAAGCAGGGACACCTCACACTAAGCCATGTCACCCAAGGCTTCATCCAACCTGGCCTTGAACACTGCCAGGGATGGAGCACTCACAACTCCCTGGGCAACCCATTCCAGTGCCTCACCAACCTAACAGGAAAGAATTTCTTCCTCATATCCAATCTTAATAATGCAAAGTCTGATACTGTAATAAAAATATGTAAGTCCTTGAAAACGTGTTTGGAAAGGAGCTGCTTTATTCTTAACACAGCTGCAGATCTGGCAGCAACAGTTCATGAAGAGGTGTGGGAATTAGCAAAATGGACCCCTTGCTGCAAGAAGAGCTGGGAGGCTGTATGCTACTGATGCAAGACTTCTCATAATCCCTTTGGGTAAAGGAAGGTAAATTATTTTTCTTTGCTGATGAAACACGTTGTGAGGTAAAGCCACATTTGAGAAGAAAAAGATGAGCATTTACTGGAAATAAAATCTCTACAATCAAATGAAGTGTGGTGTCATGTGAGGTTTGTGATTTTGTATGTCATAATCTCTTTGTTTCATCACAATAAATACAACTAAGAGAAGATGATATAAACTGGGAGGTGGGAAGAGGAAGAGATGGCTGAAGATGAAACGCATGTTTTTAATTGCTCAATTGCTTATTCTCTGATTTGGATCTGCTTATAATTAAACTATTTTCAATGGAATCTTTCTTTGTAGTATTTGCTGCAATGCACAGTATGTGTGGTAGTATGCTGAGCCTAAGGAAAAGCAGATAGAAATGCTCCCTTGTCCTGTGAATGTCACAGACTCCTATGACTATTAATAGGCTCTTTTCCCAAAATCTACTTTCTTAAAGTATCGGTTACATGAAACTTAGGAAGTTATCTGTAATGGTGCCCCCTGGTGACTAAACATTTTTACACTAGAATGAAATAAAACCCAAGATTGAATTGGGCTTGCTCTTGTGGAAGTACCCTGGCAAACTCGACTATGCATTAAGGACTAACTAGGCAGTCTACACAAGCCATATGCATACACAACTCCAGGACTAACTCCAAGTGTTCTAGAAGCAGAGCTGTAATGAGTAAGATGGTCTCTCACTCTACCATGCAAGTAATCGCATGTACATTCATGGCAGAAAAAAAGAAACCTGGCTATTAACACTGCAAGCTGATCATTTATTTTCTAGTGCTTATAGAAAATAAAACGTAAAACAAAATGTCTGAGTTTGTCTTGATGCAGGGAATGTTAATTGAAATGTGAATTGAAATGTGAATGTGAATTGAAATGTTGGAAGTAACCCAGCTGTGCAAATGAATGTCTTTGGTGTATTCTACAGTTAATGTGGCTGCCAAAATGTCTTTGGGAAGCTGATCTCTGTGCACTGTTTCCTCTCCTGGGTATTGCTTTTTAAGTGCACAATCTGTCTGCAGTATCTAATGTCTCTACATTTAATGTGCATCATTTCCCACCATACTGACATACATGACCACCTCCATTGCACTGGCTCTAGTGCTCCCATGGCTCTTACTCTGTTCTGGTTGAAAAGGATGCTTTTATTTGCAGGGTTGTGTTATTTTACAGCCACATCCAAAGTTATATGAATGCCACTGCAGACAGAATTCCATAAGTAAGTATGTGTGGCTGGGGATGGATGGAATAGGTGTATGCACCCTCTCCAATGTTACTTCTGGTTCAAGTCATGACCATGAAACTATGTCCTGATCTCAATATGTGTGCAGTACTGGTGAGGTAACAAGAGTATGGTACTCCAAGGCAATTAGTCCAACAAAATCATCCACAAGCAAGATAATGGATAGGGGGTAAAAGTATAAAACCTGTGTTAATAATTTTTTATGAAGTGTGAGTTGTTATTTAATGATTTAATCATTATTTACTGAATTTCCAAATTAGGCACATACTCCAAATAACTGCTTCCAGCTAAGTAATTCCTCAGGCTTTTAGCACTATTCCCCCATGCTGTGCTTGGGATAGGATACATCTCCTCCCATTCATGTTCTTTGCAAAACAGCCCCTTAGGCACAGTGTAGATCAACTGACTTTTATGCATAAGTTATCTAAGAAAAGCTAAAGGAGTAGACAAAATATTTGTATTAACAAGATGCTTACTTTGATCATAAATGTTATGATCAGGAAGTACGGGTATGATTTTATTCTCCCTTCCCAAATAATACACCCTGTAGAACCTTCTCCACTAACTTTCTTATTAAGTCAGTGATTTCGTTTTCAACTGCAGTATGCATTTTAGGAAAATACCTAGTCTTGGTTTTACAGGCAATTTAGTGTCTGGAGAAGGGTAGGTGCTATTATTTTGAGTCTAGTAATAAATACATCAGGGAAGAATTCTTTACTAGCATTTGCAGTATGTATCTTGCTGTCACACAGTGACCCTCCTGGCCTGAACTGTTAGCTGGGTTCTTCTAGGAGAAAAATTAACCCATTGATAAATTCGTGTCTTAGTGCAGCACTGTATCTCTGAATGCTGCAGGAGCACACACAAATGAGTACTTCTCTCAGTGACCATGCCCAGTCTTCAAGTTTCTAGCTAAGCAGGTATTTCAAAGAGCCTCTCGCTTCCTTTCTGGTGGAAATTGGAGTTTACTCTCTGCTGGGCTGCTGATTCTGTTTCATACAGGCTCATGTAGCCCAACCAGCTGTATCCAAGCTTCTGCTACCATTGCAAATGCATGTTGCACCTGATGTATCTGGGCAGTGACTTCTGCTGTGCCCAACCATCTTCCTCTGTGAAAGAACTTAATTGCCCTTCTATTTACCCTGAATAAAAGGTAGCTGTTGGGCTCACTGTCTTCTGCTTCATCAGCCTGTGACTGATCAAAGATGTACGTGATGTTTTGTGCTTCCCATGACTGGTTGTAGAATAATGTCCATTCATATGCAGCTGTACAGGAGGTCAGTTATGCAGTCTACAATCGCAACACAAGGAATCTGTAGAATAGAGCTGATTTGATTATTATGCCCGTTAATCATAGAGTCATGTAATGGGTTGGAAGGGATCTTAAAGCTCATCCAGTTCTAATCCCACTGCCGTTGGCAGGGACAGCTTTCACTAGACCAGGTTGCTTAAAGCCCCATCCAACCTGCTCTTGAATACTTCCAGGGATGGGGCATTAATTGGTATTGCTTTTATTTTTCCAGCTTTTTCCATTAATAAGTTTTTCTGGCTTAGTACCTGGAGTAAGATGTAGGAAAGGAACATGAGTTCTGCAAGGATTTGGGGGACAGCTCTGAAACTCACAAGCATTTGGATATTTCAGGATTAGGCCTTTGGGAAAACCAATTGCTGGTCTATAGATAGCTCAGTGTGGGAGGCTGCCAAAGGGTGATTTTTGCTCGTTATGAACCAGTTCATTTGCCCACTTACCTGTTCTGAAAAGTTTTCCTTATTACATCAGTCCCCAATCTCTACTGTTACTTGCCTGCTCTGCCTGTGGATTGTATTTTTATACTTGCTCATAGCAGACTTGGCTCACCTTTCACAACAGCCTCCCCCATGCTAGAAGAGTTTCTTATACCACTGAAAGAACTGCTACTACAAATCATCATCTTGGGCAAGAGCAGCAGTACCTTACCCTAGAACAGGAAATGGAAGCACCTTAGCTCAAGTTGCTGTGCACATAGATCAACACAATGCCTTGCTCTCGTAGATCTAGGAACTTTGAACAGAAGGGACTTGACTGTGACAGAGGGGCATTAGAAACACAGAGAACCACAGAGAGCGATAGAGAAATTCCACGCCCTAGGAAGGTGGAGCATTATCCCTATATCTCATCAGTGGGAAGGAGTCTCCAGGCAGACAGATCCTCTGCTGACATGTTGGGGCAAATGACTCAGCTCTGCAGTGGAGAAGAATGTCCCCAGCACTGTTTTCCTGGAAGCACCTTCACCTGGAGGTTTCTCGCTCAGGAATTAATTTGCTTATGAAAACTCATCAGTGTACAGAGCCTGGGGCGGCACAGCTGCAGACAGATCACACTCAGCTGTAAGCAAGGCCTAATTAAGACCTCTGACAAAGTTTCCAGTGTAACTACATCAATAATTGTTAGGATCTATGAAGTAAATAAAGGTTAGTTGTTCTCTAGGTCCTGAGCATTGCACAAGTTTGTAATCGCCCTATCTCATCAGGAGTGAAACACATGGGGCATATCAAAGGAGGCAGCAATTGTTATTCACTGGTGATTTGTTAGAAATAAAAGCTTTCAGAAACAGCACAAGACAGGTCTGGCACCAAACTGACCTGTAAGATGGGGGGGATCATTAGGAAAAGGAAGCAGAGTGTAGCAGAACTCACAGCCTAGCAATTCCCGTAAACTTACCTGGAACTTGAACCACCATCACGAGTGAGACCCTGCATTCTGAATCTCCTGAACTGTACAGGTTTGTACTGAAAGTCACCCTTCTGGGAAGAGAAGACATTCATATTTCTGACAAAATAGCTTTCTAAAGCTATTTCTTTCTTTCCAAAATATCAGCCTTATCAGTAGCACTGATACTAAGGTCTACTGTCTATAGACATTATCTCTCAGCTTCTTTATTTAAGGATAATCCATGTAGGTAGTGGTACCAAATCCTTAACTCCTATAAACAAGTTTTGCCCAATTTTGGCAACACAAACCAGTTTCAAGCCTGGTTTGAAATGGCTAATGTTCCTAGAAGTCCTCTGATTGCATGTGACAGTGGACTTGGGGGGGGGGGGGGAGG
>NDXB01021191.1:62723-81334 GCA_002631895.1 Agapornis roseicollis
TAATGGGGGTGGGGGGGGGGGGGGAAGGCCCATCCCAACAGGTACCTGCTGTCAGGAGCCTAGCTGGCAAGCATTATGTAGGAATCAGCACCTGGAAGCTGCCTTTCCATGTGCAACAGGAAACTTTTGAGTGCGGTATCTGCTTTATTTGCTGTCAGCTTTTCAATCTCCTGAACAAGATAAAGCCAATATGGTGACACATGGAGTTTGTGGGTCCCTGTGCTGGCATTGTGAACACTATTCTGTGCAGGAGAGGGTGGAAAGGCAGTCATTAAAGCATCCCACTGTGCAGCCAGTTGTGTCAGTTTGTCTTAATTTATTAGCCCCTCAGCGACTCAGGTGAAGGAGGTGTTTTGGGATTAGTTAGATCCAAGGAAGCCAGGTGGTATATTAACCTTTTCTCCCAGGTTGGGGTTAACTGGAGAAATGGAATTGATTAGGCATGTTCACCTGACAGACTTCTCCAATCTAGCAAACATTTGAACTCTTCTGCTAGATCCATTCAAATGTCTGTGCTGGTACAGCAAAATAGGTCTGATCCCATGTATCCTTAGGATGCTGTGTTATTTCTCAGGGCTGGCTCTCTTGCCATAATACTTTGAATTTGTCAACAGGTTCAGAGTGAGGCACAGACACAATGTGATTAGCTAGTAGTGTGACATTCCTCCTTCCTGGCTCTGACACATTGCCCCATCCAATGATACCTTGGGAGTATCTGGTTTATGCATCTGGTAAGATATCAGCATGCATTGATTAAGTATATTCAAAAAAAGCTTTTCAATTGCTATTGCAGAAGGAAGAATTTCAGCTTGTCTTTTTGAAATATCCTGACACTGGATGCAAGAATTTATAAGGGAGACTTTTAAGTAGGATGAAAGTAAGAAATACTATGGGAAAAAGTTCTGTTTGTTTCTTACATTTTCTCCACCCTTCCCTTACCCTGGACTGTTCCATATGGTTAGAAGGAAAATCTTTTCCAAACCTTTTCAATGTAATACCTCATCAGATGGAGCAAAAGGAAAGCCAAACTTGCTCTAGAAGCATTCCCACATTGGAATGTTGTAGACGCTTCAGCCCCAGAGCCTTGGGTATAGGGCAAGTATGAGTACAAGATGTCCATGCTGATTGTGGAGGGGTGGATCAGAGAGTGTCTCATGCCTTGGGTGCTTCAGGGAACTATCTGGGAGTGTGGAAATCATCCAGCAATGCGGATGTGGGGACTCTGGTGACAATACCAGCTTACAGACTTCTTTCTTGTTCTCTATCTCTCCTTGCCCATTTCCATGCCATGGGGCACCATATTTGTGGCTGGATGAATGCAATTCCCTGCAAACAGCACTGAAGACCAGAATGTTTTGGGGGTAGGGTGGGGTTCTTTAAAGCCAGAGAAGCTCAACACTGATCTAATTTACAGCATGACCCCACAAGTGGTTACATGCAGGTGTCTGATTTTTTCTCTTACCTGGTGTGCTGAACAAGGTCCTTGATCTAACCCTGTAGATATGCTGGGAAGGCTCTGCTTCAGCTCCAGCTCCATCAAACTGTGATTCATGAAACTGAATGAGGATGACCTCTGTCACAGTGTTTGCACTGGTTGCTGAAAACTGCAGGGCCCACAGGCAAGACCAAAGGACAAGTACCTAGTCATGAAGTGTGTTGGGCCATACCTGCATTCAGTGCTACCAAGGCCAAGCAGCTTGTATTAGGATTCCTGGGAAATACAATATCATAAAATTTAGTGTCTCTCTGCTTCAGAGCAACTGAGGAGGCTTAGGGCAATTTTAGATGTAGGTAATGATTTGTTGTCCGAGTTCCACAAAAGCTGCTCATTGGATGTACTATGTCATCCCTTCTATTGGAGTAACACTGTCACAGCACTGCATTCAGTCAGGGGACTTTGAGAAGTGTTTAAATTCAACAAAGATGTAAATCTAGTCTACTAAACAGGTCTAACTTTCCTTTCTCACACTGGACATGAGACAGAAACCATTTTGGGTACTATAAAACAGGGCGAGATTAAACTACCTCAAGTTTCATAACACAAATCTAGATTTCGAACAATTTACTGAGAAAAATACTAAAAAAAGAAAAGTGGGGCTTTTACTCTATCAAGTCAACTGTGAGTAAAAGCAGTTACTTGAAAGCTTATTTTTCTATGACATTTATCACTAAAAAGAAATTGAGAGAAACTGCATGCCAACATTTGTTACAGTTTCATTAGGATCCAGGTAGATCTAATTTATGTAGGGGTTGTGTTTCCAAGATGAAGAGCAAATGAATCTCATCTGACAGGCAATTGAGTGATAAAGGCTTTACATGACAACTGTTCTCCAACAGAATGTAAACAAGACATCCTGTTTAATAAGGTCAGACATACAGTAAGGAGCTACATTATGGCAGGACTCATCAACTAGAAACACATAGAGATAGACCTTCTCAAATGGTGCAAGTTAGCAGTAAAGCTAAAGGTTTAAACTAACACCAGTGTTTTATCTTCTGGCCAGTGGATATAGGGGCTAGAGGAAATAAGTTTATACACCACAGAATAATACAAATTATGCAGCAAGTTGTAAAGACTTGAATTTCTCACAAAGACTTACAGATTTTTACAGTATTACCACTGTAATTAGGAAATCTTGCATGAAAAACCCAGGGAAACAAAGTGTAGAATAAATGTAACACGTGAGACTGAAAATTTATGCTCTGGGAACTGACAGAAACTCCTCAAGCAGCAGATTCATGTGGCAAAATGGTAAAAAGGTATCCCTGCTTAAATGCCTTGTGGAAAGTGCTAAGCAAACTGGAATAGTTCCACAATATGTAGGTGGGATTGCTCTTCACAATGCTGGGATTTACTCCATTTTTGTCCAAGTGACTCAGCTGAAATTGCCCACAATATACTAGACATATTTTATTGTCAATACATTTTGTCCTGGCCTTTTTTCTCCATGGCTACATGACCTCAATTCACCTTACCTTCTAAAGTGGCGGGGTCAGGTGGTTCTGGTAACAGCATTCCATTTTCCATATCCAAGTATGATGTAGACTCATCTGCATATTCAGGAGGGCAGTGTGTCATCACCTTGTATCAACATTTTTGTGATTAGCCTCCTGCCAAGAGAAAGATACTGCCGTCCCTGCAGTTGGACTGAGCTCTTTCTCTTCTGTATGTGACACTGCCAGCTGTCAAATGACCTTGAAACTAATTCCCAAACACAGAAAAGCACCTATTTGAAGCTATGATGCTTAATTAAATCAATCAGTTAAGGAGTCCTGTTTGCCCCTGCTCTGGCAGAGCAAATGGACTTCTTTTCAGTCCAAGATGGGTTATGTCTAAATGGGTTTTGTGCAGAGAAGGTCACAAAATGTCCATGTTTGTCTCTGGCATAAATATCCAGCAGAATGGTATCTCCTGATGCTGTAATCCACTGACAGAACCCAGGCTGTTCTTCCTGCCTTGCTATCTAGAATGTTGTTTACTGTAAATTAGGTTAGGATTTGTTCAATCAAGTTACAGGACTTCCTGAAATTTCAAATGGAGATTAAAATCCAAGCCAACACATGGGATCGCAGTGTCTTGGTTTTAGAGCAGCCAGTACCATCTCTCTCAGAAGAAGGTTTAAGAAGCTTCTCAGAGGAAAACCATGAAATAATCTTGAATTCTGCCTCTGCGCTTTTACTGAGGGACTGGTCTCTGAATCACTGTGGTTTATATTTCTAGCAATTTTTCAATCCTGTCTAAAAAATGTCAGACGTCCTCATTACCTGCTTAGCTACCCAGTGATGTCTTGGATCCTAAATCTCAACAATACCTATTGACAGGTTATACAAAAACCTATTTTGTAAGTTAGCTAAAGGTGTCATCTTCTGCTCTTCCAAGCCTGACATTTGATTGGTTTGCTTTCTATTTTACTGTTTTTTCCCTTATTCTCCTGTCATACCAAGATAAAAGCTGGAGCTCCTAAGCACTTCCCACGTCCCAGTCCTAGCTTTTTACTACCAACAGTAAATGCATATGCAATGACTGTCTGTTCTCCCTCTCTCCTGGCTCCTCATGGAAGGAAGCCAAGCATACTGGCCAAAAGGGAGACACTTTGGCTGAGTACCATTCAGGTCAAAGCATCCGTTTTCCCTAAGTCAAGGCACAGCTCTGGTGGCCATTCTCTGTATTCTGTTCAGATAAAGTTTTCTGTATAATAGTGTGCTTTAATATGTAATCCCCTGTATTTATCTCAAATGTAACCAACTAACTGGGGCTGTTCAGCCTGAAGAAGAGAAAGCTGCATGGAGACCTCATAGCAGCCTTCCAGTATCTGAAGGGGGCCTATAAAAGGATGCTGAGGACGGAGTCTTCATTAGGGACTGTAGTGACAGGACAAGAGGAGAGAGTTTAAACTTAAACAGGGGAAGTTTAGATTGGATGCAAGGAGGAAGTTTTTTATTGTGAGGGTGGTGACGCTCTGGAATAGGCTGCCCAAGGAAGTTGTGAATACCCGATCCCTGGCAGTGTTCAAGGCCAGGGTGAACAGTGCCTTGACCAACATGGTCTAGTGGGAGGTGCCCATGGCCATGGCAGAGGGTTGTAACTGGGTGATCTTAAGGTCCTTTCAAACCCAAACCATTCTATGTTTCTATGATTCTGCAATGCTAATTAATTCTCATATAAATACATTACTATGCTCTTTAAGATGAAGCACAAGATACCATTGCTCTTTAATAAGTCTCCTTATGCACACTGGATAACCTGTAATGCCAAAACAGCTGCTCTTTTGTGTTGGATGAGGGCCATAGGTCCTAAAAGCCATGTAAGCATCCAGTTCCTTCAAAAAATTTAGGCACAAAAATAGCTGCTAAAGTACTAGACCACTTTTAGAAACACAGGTCAAAGCTGCTTCTTTCCAAAGCGTCCTGAAACTTGGGTCTTGGGTTGTGGATTTGCAAGACAAAACAGGACAATCTCTGCGCTTCACAAAAGTTCCTGTTCCTGGCAGGGATAAGGAAGAGGCCCTCCCTGGGGCAAGCAGCTAGGAAGAGACAGGAACTCAACAGCTAACAGGGAAAGAAACCTGTTATTTGAACTCCAGTAGTTCTAGCAAGCCAAGTTTTACGGACTGTGGAGGTTACCTGGGGCTGCAGGAGGAAAACGGGGGGCTGAATTTTGAGTTCTGGAAGGAAATAAAGAAAAAAGAAGATCTCTATTTCATAGGACGCTGAGTGACACAAAAGAACTATTGGACCCCAGGCTAACACATTTCAAACTACTCCTCTACTGACAGCATATCATAACCAGACCAGAACACAATTATAAATAACAGTAGGAAATCTTCCTACATCATGCCAAGACAGTGAGTCAGCGTTAGTCATTTGGTCTTTTTTAATAATTGGGGGTTTTGCCCAAGTCCCACTGAAAATCAGCCCTCTCCCTGCTCTGTAATACCAGGGGGGATTTGGTTTATATAGATATATTCTCAGATTTCATGCCATCAGTTTGCCTGCCCACAGCATTTAACAAGCTTCTTAGCATCCTTATTAAAACTTAAATTTCTTTATTAAAATGAATTCCCTCAGAAGTTCGTCAGCAAGGTGTCTCGGTCCTATGCAAAGCACAATTAGCTCACAGGGTGGAAAGCTGTGTTGAGACAAGGGAGAACTTGTGCTGTTTCAGTGACCTTAATTCCCTTCCTCTTTATACCTCTGTAATCGCTATTATACAGCAAAGATGTTGAATATGGGTGTGGCAGCATCTTTTACTATTAAAAATATGCTGTACACCAGACAGTGAAGACTCAATCCTCCTTACATTCTTTGACTATTTTTTAATTTGAGGCTTTTGAAGAACTTTTTAAAAATTTATAATAACTGATCAAATACCTATCAATATATTTAATATATTTAATAACTGATCCCATTGTTAAGCGTAACTATTTCAGTTTCCCAGCATTCGGTGCTTTGAACATATGTGCTACCATCTGAAGTAAAATATAAGTGGATTGTTTAGGGGATTTTGCTAGAAGACCCACTGACTAACACAACTTAGGTCAAAGGATTCATCTTACCTCAGTTAAACCCGGCCTTTCCTAATGGGGAGCTGCTTTCTGTGTGGTTAATACTCCTTCATTGGAAAGCAAAGTCCAGTGTGTGGGGGTTACCCAACAGGACGGAGCAGAGCCCAGAGGGAACTCCGGGCACCATGGACCACTCTCTGTGGCAGCTGTGTGTTCCCAGGGACTGGTTCTGGAGAAACAAAACAAGGTGTAAGTTAATAACCTACTTTAGAGGTCAGCTGCCAACCTCTTTGTCCCAGACAGGGAGAAAGCCAGGTCAGCTGTCTCATATATGAAGAAGTATCTTATGGGAAGGCAAGTTTGGTCTTGCTGATTGATTAAATTGGGGTTTTTAACACCTGGGTTGATCTGAGAAATCCACAAATAATACACCAAAATGTAATGTTTTCTCTGTGCTAAGAACAGTGAACCAGCAAGGTCACCTGCCACTGAATTCAAGGTCAAAACTCCTCTCTGTAGGCTTCATAGGCGGTAGGTAAGTTTGGGTTGACAAATGTCCCATGTCAAACTGAACAGCATAAGGGAGATGTCTTGTATAGTGGAGCTAAGCTATCTATACCAGCACAGTGGTTCCTAGGCTGGTTTTGGCTTCAGTCAAAGATGGGCTCCCAGATGGTGTAAGATTTGGGTATTAGCATTTGCCAAGCCCCCTCCCCAGTGGGCTGCCTGGGTGAAGCCGCACTGCTTTGGAAGCTGAGACTTCACAAATAAGGGTGTGGGGTGTTCTCTGACAGAGTTTAATTTACTTTAATAAGTTAATTTTAATTTGTATACATGGAGCTGTGGCACGCGGGTGAAGCCTTGGAGGGACAGGCATCACAGCTGCCTTGGCTTTCCTCCTGCCCCAGGGCATTCAGGTCTCCTTGGGCTCCATGGATGCTCTGCTTTTGCACAGGAGCTGAGGGTCTCCTGCCCCCAGACACTTCTCCAAGTCCCAGGTGCTTTGGCATAGTGTGGAATCAAAGGAGGAGGTATGAGGAAGCAGAGTGACCAATGCAGGAATCATATCAATACCCAGACACATCAGTGTTACCCTGCCATACGTGGGTGCTGCAGACCAGCCTTTCCAAAAGGAGCAGGACCTCACACTGAGACTTGCTGATGGGGACAAGCTGTAAGCAATGTCAGTGACTGATGAAGAGCACTCGTTAGGCATATTTCTGTGTTACTGGCAGGCAGTGGAGTTGCTACACTTCAGCTTTTGCTCTCTATTGATAAACTCACCAGTACTGACATGCATAGGCTGGCAGGACGGGAAAGATCATGGTTCCTGTGGCTGCACGGCCTGTGTAAGCACACAAACTGTTTGCCAGGGGCAAAACCCCATCTACATCCCTCAGCCTTACCTTTGCAGTGGCTGTTTTGAGGCAGGACTGAGTTTGGTGAGGACCAGCATCTCTTGTGTAAACAAACACACTTGGAGGCAGGCACTGGGGCCCTCTTAGAACACAAGATGATTGGAAAGATAAGGTACCAGCATAGTCTTGAAAGAGCTGGGTTTGCTAAGAATATGACTTCATTAAGGAGCTTTTGTGGGTTAAAGCATGTTTGAGCTGGTAAAAAGAAATGAGGGGTGGGCCTTGATGCCCAGGCAAACACCTGAGGTGACTGCACTCCTAAGGCAAGATCTTGGAGCTGATGGAGCTCCTATGGTGCAAAGCTGCTGAGCAGAAATTGCTAAAATGCCTTAATTAAACCACAGAAGGGAGAGGGAGAAGGCAGATGCTTCTCAGGAAGGGTAGCATCTCACTGTGGTTCCTCACAGGACCCGACACAGCACATTAGAGAGTGGGGGGTTCCTTCAGATGGGAGCTCTTGCCCAAGTGCCAGCCCTTGGCACCTTCCTGCAAAGAAGAATAAATATACAAAGTGTTACAAAAAAACTCTACCCAAAGGAATGGGGCTGTGGGGCTGGTTACCGTCCTCTCATCATGGCAGCCCCTGTTCCTGCTATGCCAGGAGCCCTGACACTGCCTCCAGCTCCTGCTCCCCATCGAGCATTTTTAAACTATTTGGGTTTTGCAAGTGTTAAATTGATGTAAAGCAGGCATTAAAGGAGGCACAAAGAGAAAACAAGTTCTTGGCAGAAATCCGGTGTGCTGCTGCTCAACCATTCCCTGCTGCGGGCAGAAGGGGCACCAGGAGACGCAAGACAGAGTTTTCAAAGCTCATTATTTACTGGTTTGTAGGCTTTAAGTTATTTCAGCTTGACAGGTTTGATAAGGAAACCTGCAGCTTCAGTGAAAGCAATTGAAAGCAATTAGCATGACTTGAGTTATTACTGAGTAATTGTGCCATTATTAATTTCCTGTAAAGCAACAGACTACTTGAGTGGGCTTTATGTTTTCTGGTTGTAGATTATTTGTGTCAGGATGGATGCAGTCACCAGGAGGATGGCAAATAGAAGTGGGAACACCACAAAGATTTTCCCTGAGACACTACAAGGACATGCACCGCTCCCCATCTTCTCCACCCTCTAGTACTTTTCTTCTGTGGTATTGATAATGGTGATAATCTTCAGAGCCAGGTTTGTGTTGGTATTAGCCCTGGCCTTGGAAGACCCCAGGAGGGGGACAAGAGTGCCCTGGGTTAATGCCAAGCATAGGCATGGGGACAGACCATGGGGCAGATTTGTGCATCAGCCCTGGCAGGCAGGTGGAGGTGTCCATGTTGATCAATACTGAAGATGACAGCAGAAGAAGTAGCAAAGGTTGTGTTTCCCTCTGCTTGCAAAGTAGGCTTCCTTTTCCAGTTTATATCACTTCCTGCCAGGCATGAAATCGAACCCCTTTGTATGTGAGAATACGTCAGTCCACCTTGCACCAATTCCTGTCAGCTCTGAAAATGAAACATGAGAGCTACTAAAAATAATCAGTAACAGGGCAAGAAATAAATAACTCACTGCTTTATTCAGGGAGAAATGCCTTCTGACTTGGTCATCAGCAAGTTATTATCTTTGCTGGAACTGGCTAAGAGGTTAACATATCTGGAATGGATTGCTGACCCTTCCTGGGGAAAATGGTGGCCTGGGTTACTTTCTGAGGTTCTTTTCAGGTATGATTTTAAGAACAACACTATAGAAGTCCTTTAGGAAGCAGCTCCCTTCAGCAGGGAATAATTTATAATTTGTCTTTTTTCTGGAACTCCTGAAAGTTTGGATACTGCAGAATTTTTTGAGGCCAGTGTTGAATTGTTCTAACTCTTGCAAGCATTGTGGAAGACACAGACCAATGAGGATGAAAGGAAAATGTACATTCTAAAATGCTTTAGTCTAAACAAATACTTCAGATCTGTGAGTACCAGAACAGCCAGAAAATAATGTAGAAAGGAAAAACTTATACAAAAGATACTGTTCAGCTTGACGCTGGGAAAACCTGGTTATTCCCTACAGTCTTTTGTAATGGAAAAAAGAAAACAAAAGACGGTTTAGGTCTTGGGGAAATGTTAATATGAACCACCAAAGACATCCCAAGGACGGGATGCAAGGAACAAATTGAAACTAGGGACTCTCGGGACACTTTTGAAGTGATGCAAATCTGCACCAGTGAAACCAAGGTCGCCAGAGGCAGCACTGACTCTACAGGCAATTTCAGCACTTACACTTAGGGCTTCAATTCCAGAGGTTTTTGAAGCTCCAGTGAAATGAATGGTGAATAGAAAGTCTTTTCTGCACTCCTCCCCTGTGTGACTGAACCTCAGCTGGGCTGATTCTTTGCAGCTGCCCAGGCAGAGAGCCAGACCCTTCAGATGGTGAGTTATGGGCAGAACAGAAGGAGCTCTGGCGCCCTCACAAACAGGACACCCTTGGGCAGGGGAAAGCCCAGAAAATATCAGTGCTCAACACTGCTCTCCCATGTGGGCTTTGTAAGAGCCGAAGTAAAGAGCAGCCAGTGAGGCAGTAGAGCACAGCAATGAGACTCCAAGGGCTATGTCATGGGGAAGGGGATGTGGCTCAACTCCACTCTCTTCACCCCGGACACATAGTTTTACGTGTCTTATATAAAAGAACCAGGTAGAGGGACCTTTGATGCATGTGCACAGTAAAATCAGTATAGAGGTTAAAAGCTTACTCTGTGCCATAGTCCTGCCACAATATGTCATCCTCCCATCCTCACTCCCTCATGCTTACTAACCCTCTAATCCTCTGCAGTTTGAGTTCTCCTCTGCATAGGTTTATTTTCTTTTTTCCATTTGAAAATAGTTGGAACCCTTCTGATGGCTTTATTATTATATTTCTCTTCAAAGAAACGCTCTCTGATGGAGTTAGCCTTCAGCATAACACCTTGCCCTAACATTCTGTCTCATAGAATTATAGAATAGTTTGGGTTGGAAGGGACCTTTTAAAGGTCATCTAGCTCAACACCCCTGCAGTAAGCAGGGACATCTGCAACTAGATCAGGTTGCTCAAAGCCCCATCCAACCTGACCTTGAACACTTCCAGGGATGAGGGATCTAACACCTCTCTGGGCAACCTGTTCCAGTGTTTCACCACCGTCATGGTAAAAAATGTCTTCCTTATATCTAGGCTGAATCTCCTCGCCTTCAGTTTAAAACCATTACCCCTTGTTCTGTCACTACAGGCCCTACTAAAATGTTTGTTCCCATCTTTCTTACAAGCCCCTTTTAGGTACTGAAAGGTTGCTCCAAGGTCTCCCTGGAGCTTTTTCTTTAGGCTGAAAAGCCCCAACTCCTTCACCCTGTCTCTATAGCAGAGGTGCTTCAGCACTCTGATCATCTTCCTGGCCCTCCTTTGGACTGACTCCAATATGTCCATGTCATTCTCATGTTGGGACCACCAGAGGCAGGTGCAGGACTGCAGGTGGGATCTCACAAGAGCAGAGTAGAGGGGCAGAATCACCTCTTTTGACCTACTGGTTGCACTCCTTTTGATACAGTCTAGGGTACAGTTGCCAGTGAAGACTGAGCCAAAATAGTTGTTGAGTACCTCAGCCTTCTCCTCATTCATTGTTACCAGTTTGCCAGTTGTGTTCATCTCAGGGGTATGCTTTTTTTGACCTTCCTTTTCTGGCTTACATATACCCTTCGTATCTTTGCATCCCTTGCCAAGTTCAGCTCCAGCTGTGCCTTGGCCTTCCTGACCACATCTGCACAACCAGGCAAGGTCTCTATACTCTTCCCAGGATAGCTGTCCTGTGCATTTCCTTGTTGCCCTTCAGTTTGACCAGCAGGTCTCAGCCATGCTGGCCTCTTGCCTTCCTTTCCTGATATCTTATACCTGGGGTTTGAGAACTCTTGTTCTCCATAGAAAATGCCTTAAACATGTGCCAGCTCTGCTCTGCTCCCCTGTTCCTGAGGGCAGCTTCCTAGGGTTCTGTTGACTAATTCCTTGAACAGCTGCAAAATTCAGAGTCCTGACTTTACTCTTCACCTGACCCATATCCCTCAGGACTGAGAATTCACTAGTGAATGATCACTGCAGCGTGGGCTGTCTCCAAGCTTAATATCAGTGATCACCTCGCTTGCGTTGGTGACCAACAGCTCCAGTAATGCATCCCTCCTGCTAGGGCTGTCTATTACCTGGCATAAGATGTTATCCTCTGTGTACTCCAGGCATCTCCTACAGCTTGGCATGCCACTTTTCCAGCAGATGTCAGGGTGGTTGAAGTCCCCCAGCAGGACGAGAGCCTCCAAGCGTGATGCCTCCTGTAGCTGGGGTAAGAGGCTTTGTCACCAGGCTCCCCGTGATTGGGTGGCCTGTAGTAAACACCAACCACACGATTCCCTTTATTGCCTCAGTCTCTAATTCTTACCCATAGGCTTTCAACCTGCTCATGGCTATTCTTCTCCATACGGGGCAGACCCTCTACTTCTGCACATCTGCTTTGGTGCCATGAAACCTAACTCAGTTGAAAACCTCTCCATCTTATTCGAGTCTGCACATCAAGAGTTATCTTTATTTCATCAGTACAATACATATATCTAACTGAATTAACTGGTTTTCTGAATGCCATCTTCATGTTTGTTTCCCAAATGTGTAGAAGGCACCATCAATCAGATAGGCTGAATTCAGGTTAGTTGATGTCTGGAGCTTTCAAGTGCAAATAATAAGCTAACAGTAATGTCATCCTTAAAAGCCAGGGTTCTTCCAGAAAGATTTTATCTAAAAATATCCAAACTGAGATCATTATATCTACTCTGTGCTGTTGTGTGCCACATAAAATGTTCAGATATCTGAACAGCTATGGGAAATGTAGGGGATTTAGAAATGATTGAACAAAAAAGCATTATCTATCTCATCTATCGCAGAGCTGCTGCTCTGCTGCCATTTACTGGGATTCAGCTGGGATAATCTCTCTCCCAGCCTTTTACATTAATGGCAATAGGAGAGTGACAGTAGGTTGGACTAGATGACCTTTAAAAGTCCCTTCCAACCCAAACTAATCTATGATTCTAGGTTTCACACAGGGATGCTGGTCAGTGCTGGCCAATACCCAAGCCCAGCCCCAGAGAAGACAAGCTCCCACACAAGTGGCCAGAGGTGTGCAGCAAGAAGGAGCTGTTGTTTCCTGCTTACTTTGCAAGCTGCTGCTCTGCTTAAAATGTGAGGCCAGAAAGAGAGAGACTGGGAAAGCAAAGGTCTGGTTGGAAAGTTTCAAGTGCGTGCATGTTCTCATTGCTTATGAAGGAATAAGCTGGCGTTTGTCAATTAAGTGACCTGGACGTTTATGCTTGAGCCATCAGGACAGCCTGTCCCCAGTCAAGGCATAAGTAGATGAAAGCAAAAGCCTGTCCTCCTGCAGGGAGGGTCAGCACTGCATCCTGCCTCCCACGGAGGGGTTAACTCTGCCCATTGTTTGGGCAGGGCTGCACTGGGTTTGGAGAGGCAGGGTCTGCAGGATGAAAAGGACCTCCCTGGAAACTGCTCTGCCAAAATCTGGCTCTGATAAAGCAGCCCAACCCATCCTGTAAAAACTTCTACTGAAAAGTCTTGAAGGAATCACAGAGGAAATGACGGGAGCTCGGGCCTCGCTTCCCGCCCAGGCCGGGCACTCCCTGCCTCTTTTTCCCTCCAGCCTGCCCGGCACAACGGTGTCCCACGGGAAGGGCCAGGGCTCCAGCTGCAGTATGGCACAGGCAGACTGAGGCAGGAAGGAGGGATTGCAGCAGGGAGCTCAACGCTGCGCTCCGCTCCTTGTAGGAGTATGGAAATGTAGGGTCAAGTTCAGAGATTGCGGTGGCAGGAGAGAAGAACAGAGCAATTCCTGTGGCCTGAGCAACATTTCACTTATTTATACCAGCTGCAAAGCTTGGTTGGAATCTTGAGAGACTTTAGTGTGGCTTTCCTTGTTTGCATTTAAGAAGGCATTCAATTAACACAAGTGCCCTGTGCTAGCTTTATGAGGGGGCAGGGCTGAACAGGTTAAAAATATATCGTACTTTGGATTATATTTCTCCTTATAAAGTAGTTTCCAGCTCTGCTGTCCCAGAACATTTATCTCCTCCCTTATCTGTGGATTAGATATAAAGAAACCACTCACACTGTTTTTATCCAGAAGATGAGGCTGTTGTGTTTGGTTTTTTACCTTACGGTTTGTAACGTGTCAGTTCCTGGTGAGACACAGTCTGAACCCAGCGCTGGTTTGGTACCTTTGTAAATCGCTGAACATCACAAGAGGGTAATGAGGAATATGCTGTACATGCTCAACCTACCCTCCATCCTGTCTGTCTTCCTTGGATGATCCCAAACATTATTTTGTGTGCCACATTCCTCTGTTAGAAACCTTTTCTTCAATGCTGTTCTTTCCTGGTGTTCACTAATGTAACCCTTCCCTGTGGCAGCTACAGAGGAGCAATGTGCAGCAGGCACTGCAGAGTGGTCATCAGTCTGCAGATATAGTCCTGGTCTGGGGAAGTGATGCTCTTGGGAGCTGTGTTCCTAATTCCTTTAGATTCACCTGAAAAAAACAACCCAGCTTTCAGTGTGTAATTGTACAGACCAGGGACAGCAGGACATGAGCAAGAAACCTGAGAAAACAAGGTGTCCTCAGCAGAGATGTTGCAAGACTTGGTGGCTGGTAGGTTCCCCTGTCCTCCAGGCTTCTTTCTGGGTGTTGTGGCCCCTGGTAGTCTTGGTGGCTTCATAGATAGCCACCCCTTGTCCTGGGTGGCGCAGAAGCCAGCTCGATGTTTCCTGTACCTTTGCGCAGCTCTGAGATGTGTAAAGTTGCTCCGTACTGCAGAGAAAGCGTGTGAAGCCGGTTCAGCCTGTACATAGAAGCTGCTGTTGCCCCAGGGCAGGGAAGGGACATGGAAGCCACCAAGTGATCTGGCCAGCCGTGGGAAAAAGTCACTGAAAGAAAGAACCAAGCAGGCTTCACCCTGGTCTTTGGGCATCTGCAGTCCCTCTAAGACTGTAAACCATTCATGGCAGGGACTGTCATCTCCTGTGAGGCACAGTGGGTGGTGTAGGCCACATGAAATACACATAAATCCTAGTCCAGTCCAGACTGTAAAACTGGTTTAAAGTGAAAACAGACTTGGGCACTTCTCGGGCTGCAGGCAGGCATCAGCTCTGGGATGCTGCAGCTCCCTCTGGGCCTCTGTTGGTGGGTCATCCTTGCTGCCTCTCCAGAGTGTGCCGCTTCCTCCCATCCCGGGACTCAGCTCCTGGTTTTGTTCATTCTGTGGGCAGGCAGGGAACAGCGAGTGGCACAGCACTGACAGTGGGGCTGGGAATGGAAACCGTGGGCTGGCACTGCTCCCCATGGAGTGCCGCCCTGTCTGCTGTGCTCTCTGACGTGCCTGATGAAGATGTGACCCCTCCTCAGCTGTTCGCTGTGGTGGTGATGCCAGGGATGCCCTTAGATCTACTGTCAGGCCAGGGCAGGCGCTCACTAATCCCCTGCAGGAGAGTTCCTGTGGCTTATTGCAAATACCCAGTTTAAACTGGTTAATCCGCGCGGGTCGGGTTGGTCTGTCTGGCAGTGTGCTCACACATGTGCTGCTCTGGGTGAAGGTCGGTTGCTGCTCCAGGGCAGTCACAAAGAGCGGCTGGTTCTGCTGCTCCCCAGCCAGACCTCTGCCTGCAGCCCTCAAAGCCTTTCCTCTAAATCCTGTGCAGGTTTTAGTGCTTTTTGTCCTTCCTTAGTTGAAAACAGGACTCCTGTTGCTTCTCTGATGAGACTAGTAAAAGCTATAAGAATATTCATCCTAAATTTCCCCTTTACACCTTATTATACACCTGAGTATTCATCCTAAAGAAGCAGACAGGGTGAAGATGTGGCTGTTTCCATATTCCACAACATCACTAACAGATGCCATTTTAACAGTGAGCTCTTGTTTTGCTGTAGCCTGGTTTATCTTGCTTTGGAGAACTTTCAGGAAGTTGTGCAGAGCAGAAAGGTGCAGCTTGGCTTTTCATTGTTCTCACTGCTCCTGCTCCTGTACAACACAGGAAAACAAGGAGAAAATATCCTTTTCCTGGGACTCACTCCCATATTTCTTGTGAACCTGGAGTTCAAGCATGGGTAAAGCGGAAACTGAGGGAATACAGAATGCACTGAGGGAAAGATGGTGCTTAGTGTAGTGCATGTGCTTCACACTCAGCCTCTTTGTTTGCTTCTCCCAACTCCCTAGCATTTAAGTAATTTCACTAGCATTTACACATAAATAACTTTTCTTGGCAAACATCAGCGACCTTGAATCTGCAACTCTTCCTTTGCTCAGGAAGATTCAGCTAAACCTGGGTTTATTTTCATACAAACCTAATTAAACTTGGAAATACTTTTTTTTCAGTCCTTTAATGTTAATTATCCTACATTCACATAATGCATCTCATGTTGGCTGAAAGCTTTGTGAGCCCTTTGGAGGGCACTGGTAAATTAACTCCAATTAGCTTCCTTCCTCCAGTTTCCCAAGCTGCAGCTCCTCTCCTCCCTCCTAACTCTGTGACTCTCCCTCTCCTTCCTGACTACCCTACTGATGTTAATGCTCTCAGAGGAGTCAGGAGGCAACCCCCAGGCCAGGTCCTGATGTATACTCATCCTAATTACCAATTTCTGACAATCACCTGACTACTTACACGTAAGTGGCAAACTCCTTTCTGTGAGCCCCGTGATGGGATCAGCAACCTCTGGCAGTGAGGTGGAGGGAAGAGCTAGGGGCAAGACTTTCAACAGCAGCAGGAAGGTTTGCTAAAGCCTGTCTGTCAGGGCTGTCTGGGTTTTAGGTGTGGTATACACAATCTCCATACACATTGTACTCAGAAATGCTTCAATCCAGGCCAAACATTGCTTTGCTGAAGGTCTGGATTCAAAAATTGAAATGGAGGCAGCTCTCCATGTGCTAACAATGGATGACTCTCCTACTTCCACATTTTTGTCATATTTATCTGAATAGCTTCAACTCCCAAGTGTATGGAAAGCTTTGTTGTCAAATTAAAAACCACTGTAGTCTCCTTCCCTTCCATGGGCAGCATTTACAGCTGACTCATCTGCTTCTGACTCACCTTATGCATTGCTGTCAGGACAATCCTGAGTACAGAGTCAGGTAGAGACCTAGGGAAGCTGCAGGCAGAAGCATGGATGCACATGGTGGTTCCTAAGTGGAACTGCTCTTCCCATAGATAACTCAACAACATGAGCCAGCAGCGTGCACTCGCAGCCCAGAAACCCAACCATGTCCTGGGCTTCCTCAAAAGAATCGTGACCAGCAGGTCGAGGGACGTAATTCTCTGCCTCTACTCTGCTCCTGTGACACCCCACCTGCAGTAGTGTGTTCAGCTCTCGGGCTCGCAACAGCAGAGGGACTTGGACCTTTTGCAGTGAGTCCAGAGAAGGGCCACAAAGATGTTCAGAGGGCTGGAGCACCTCTCCTACGGAGACAGGGTGAGAGAACTGGGATTATTCAGGCTGGAGAAAAGAAGGCTCCAAGGAGACCTTAGACCAGCCTTCCAGTATCTAAAGGTAAAAGGCCTGAAGCTGAAAGAGGACAGATTTAGATTAGATGTTAGTAAGAAGTTCTTCCCTGTTGAGGGTGCTGAGGCGCTGGCACAGGTTGCCCAGAGAAGCTGTGGCTGCTCCATCCCTGGCAGTGTTCAAGGCCAGGTTGGAAGGGGCTTGGAGCAACCTGCTCTGGTGGAAGATGTCCCTGCCCATGGCAGGGGGTTGGAACTGGATGATCTGATATGCATGGGGTGCTTTGGGCCTCCTGTGCAAGTGTGGGGTAAGTTGTTCAGACTCTGCACAGTAACTATCATGGGATCAGGATTCACCAGATTTACTCTGCATACACAGTCAAAGTGTAGGTTTCTTGAATAAAATATGTCAGTTTACTCTGGGCTTCCTTTTTAGTCCTCATATTGGTGCTCCCTAATGCACTTTGGCACAGATAATGATATGGCCATAGAGTGTGTTGAACCAGCTCAGAGGTGCAGCTGACTGTGCAGATACACAGGGACTATTACTGACACAGGAGGGGTGATGGGAGCAGAGGAAGGTGGGACTGCTTCTCTTGTCAGTAGCACCTGCTTAGATTGACATAAGCCAACTGTGACACTGCACTGGCAGTTACTTATCTGAGATTTTAGTACGTTGGACAGCCCAGGCAAAACTACCTCTGCAGCTCATGCTTTGATGAAGCTGCTGAAGACCTGAGACCAGTGGACAAATTCCTCTGCTTCTGTCTGGTAAAGAGATCATAACTAGGACATTGGGACAACTGGTAGTTTTGATGGAGTTGGCCTGGTCACAGGGTGGACTAATCCTTGCAAACGCAACAAAGAACTAGGGCTACCAAGACCACATGGCTGGGCAAATGTGGAGACAGAAATTGCACTTGGTTTAAGTAATGCATCTGCTTCTCTTCTCCTAGTTAAAATTACTGACCAGTCCCAAGAAAAAGATCATATTGATCTTTCATAGTTGTAGCATCCTAAGTAAATATTTGTTTCTAGTAATATGTATGCTCCTTAAACTCAGCTGGTGAAGTCCTGGGGTCTTGGTGCTCAAGCCCTACTGATTTTTTTTTCCTCTTCCTTCTCTGATGACCTCCAAATCTTTACAAACCTGTGTCATATCAGCATCTTTGACCGGGCCTTCACCTGACATTGACTGGTTGTGGGATCTTGGAGATATCATTAGGCTTCTCACTTAGTTACCACAGTCTGCAAACAATTAATCTTGGGCTGGACTGTACAGGGGTCTGGTCTACTCTCTCTTCATAAATATTTCTCCTTCCTTGACCTTTCGGAATGATCATTCAGTCTGTCAAATTTCCCTTCACGTCCTGTTGTGTTCAATAAATTCCTTTGCTTAAAAAGTCTCTTGTTGATACTAACCATCTGGCAGCTGTGGGAGAGAAGACAGTGAAAATAAGAAGTGAGCGCTGGGTTGTGGGTCAAAGCCTCATCTGTAAAGTCCTGCCGTAGAAGTGTGATAAAAAAGGAGAGAACAGGAGTAGGAAGTGGGAAAACTCACTCATGTCTCTAAACATCATGTCTCTAGACAGCTCATGTCTCTAAAATGGAGAGACATCAATTTGATAGGTGGAGCACTCGGTGGATAAAGAACTGGCTGGATGGCTGCA
>NDXB01021193.1:6385-28243 GCA_002631895.1 Agapornis roseicollis
AAAAAAAAAAAAAAGAAGAAGAAAGAAGCCCCAGTAAATTCTAATATTTCCCTACTTAATAAAAATAATCAATTTTAATTCATATTTAGGCTAAGTATTATTTTTTTGTGTAGAAAATGACAAGAATTCTGATAAAATTATGTAAGTTAGAACAACTCACTTGACTTTTTGAGGTATTCATATCAAGAACTTTGAGTCTTTTTCCTTTCTGAGATCTCAATCACAGAATCTTTGTCATTTCTACAGAATTACTTCAGTGTTAGTCAATTCAGCCTAAATGTGGAAATGAAAAAGGATAATTCACAAGACAAAGTATACGGCCACAAGAAATCACACAGAAATAAGAGTCTGGTGTGAGATTTGGAATAGTTACTGGTTAGACAGTTTAAATGGTACTAGACTGTGAAAATGCAAGTATTAAAGTATTAGAAACAAGAGGGATCATACTCAGAAGTCCTTACCTCTTCTTGCTATTTTTAGGTATTTTTAACAGAGTCTTCCTGGTCAAGAGTCTTAATTTGAAAGCTAATAATAATACCAGTCCTGATCAATGAAATAACTAAATTGAGATTTACAGAGGCACAGTGAAGGGAACTGAAATGTTGTTGCATGTCAAGTTTAAGTATAGGAAATAAAATGCAGCTATATAATGAGACTCCTGGTAGATTCTTATTTGTTGCCATTGTTTTTCTCCATATAAAAATGGTCTTAGTTGCAAATTTAGACTTAAATTTAAAAAGAAACAGCACATTTGCTTCTGTCTTACATTTCATCCTGGTTTATTTATGGATTATTTTTTTTACTTCACAAGTTTAATGGAATTTTTACCGTGACTTTATAACTGTGTGATTTATAATACATCAAACAAGTCAAATCAATCAGCAAAGACTTAAAATCAGCACAGGTTGATATGGCTCCTTTAAAACAAATCATTATAGCTGTTAGAACTCAAGCACACATAACAAGGATTGACCACTAATGTGAGTTATTTTAAAATCCCATTTTCTTGGTAAGAAACGCTGCCCTTTGTATATAACTTCTTAATGATCTAATAAAACCATCTGCAGAAATACAACACAAACCATCATTCTTCCTTCTAGAGCTTGTTCAATATTCTATACCGTCCTTTTAAAGGAAACTTATCCGTATCCTCATTAATATGGAAAGTTAAATATCCTTAAATACTCTATACTATTCTTTTAAAGAAAACCTATCCATATTGTCATTGCTATGGAATGTTAAACCAGCTTTTTAATTGACACACCTCTGTTATTAAGCTTTAGAAGCAGTTATTCCTATTATGCTATAAAAATAATCACATATGTATTACACATTTGTTTTAAGTCAGAAAATGTCTTTTCCATTATATAAGTACCTAAATTATAGACAGAGCAAGGCAGTGCAACTGTGACCAAAACACAATTTCAGCTCAGACTTCGGAGATAATCATAGAATCATAGAATAGTAATATTTACAGGAGTCATATAAAGTATTTCAGAAGGGATACTTTAAAGCTCCTGCTGATAGATGCCAGATGAGCAAACCCACTGATGCTCCTTCCCATATTTTGCAACCACTTTCTAGCTGGGGTTTCAATGAAACCAGGCACCAGGAACGTCACAAACCCCTATATGCTGTTTATGCTTGGAACAAGCAGCTGCACAAAAACTGAAGGATGTGCACTTGGTCTGTTTGAGATAGACTAGATGAGACTTTCTGTCCAGCTTCTAGAAAAGCTGGGAAGTCTGAATTCTGGAAGCAGCAAGTGTTCAGTGCAGTTCAGAAGACAGAACCCAGGGCAGTAACTTACACTAAATCTAGAACAGAGATATGTTTTGTCACATGTGATTTTGATGGGTGTTCATTGGTATTCCCTACAGCTACAGCAGAACCATTTACAAAGGCTCTGGATCTGCAGGCGGGACACAGATTTTCCTTTTCGCATTGTTCTGTATAATTATGGGTAATTAGGTTTTCTTGTCTTTTACTTTCTGTCACTCAAAGTCCTGAAGCTGATGTGGAATTTCTTCATTATTTCACCCCTCAGAAACAATGTTTTGGAAGCATTTGTGCTGATTATTTAGTTCCTGTCTGATTTTTACTCTCTATCTTCCCAAAGATGAGCATCAACCCTGCTCATGTGTGTTTACTCAGAGGTTTTGTTTGTTTCTGGAAGCAGAAAGTGCTAATGAATAACAGAATGCACATGGAAAGAGAACAGCATACTTCTGAAATTACTACCAGAATGTGAGGTGGTGTCATTAGATAATTAAAGAGAGCAACACTTGAATCTCCTCTGAACCCTCCTTGTTCCTAGACTGTCAGACACAGGCAGGGCATTGCTGCCTGTCCAGCCCCCTAAAATTCATGTCAACTCACTTATTTTCTCACAAGCAGAAGTCAGAGCCATATATACAAAAAAAGGATCCTCCTATTCTTACAGTGTCACTAGAAACAACAAAGCACTGTAATTCCTCAGTTCACAAAATGAGCATGAGATGAGACATGATGCAATAATTAAACAGCCACCACCTCAACGTTCAGTTTTAGTCACTTCCTTCCAACACATATTGAGCTATTCCAGTCTACTCAGATTCATCTCATTGATTTTTTACAAGATGCTATTAAATTTTGCCATTGACATGAATTTTAAAAACTTCACCAGGGAATACAGATAGACTTTTATTTGTTGTTGTTTGTTTGCTTTTAAGGAAGCTCTTTCAGAAGTACTTTTAGTCCAGGTAGATGCAAAAAAAAACCCAAACCCACAGGACATGCACATTGTCTCCAGATTTAGGTTTCAGCCATCATACTCTCCATTTAGCATGGATTTTATTTAAAATAACTTTGCATTTGATTCCTAAACGTGGTTGTTACAACCCTACTCTTGCTGAAATTTATGCTTTGAATTCTTTTCTAGGCATAAAATTCAATGAATGTAATACAACTTAATCAGTGATTTCTTAGAAGTATAAGATAGGAAGATAAATAAATTACAATTGACTATGAGAAGAGAAAATGCAACAGTATTCAGATGGGCATTGCTGGCATCATATTTTGGCACACAGAATTTAATCATAATTACCTAACTCATTTTTGGCGTCTAGTCACATCTGAAAGAGCTCATGGAAAGGAGAGCACTTATGTGACTCTCAACACTGAGCTACTAGAGATACTACTTCCTTATTATAAAGATACTCTGCTTATCAGTGAGAGTGAAACAGTGCCAAAATAATAACCAAGTTCTTGTATTCAATTTTTAAATATTTTTAATTCCTGTCTCATAACATGAATATTTGTCCAAAATACAGTAACCACAGAAACCGCAGAATTTTGTTGGAAAGAAAGGGGGTGTGCATCATTCAATCATTTTTGGAAGCAATAATACTGCTAAAAAATGAGGCATCTAAGACTCTGGTAGTAAAAGGTGTTAAGTGGTGAAAGTAATCATCAGCTCTTCTGATCCAGATCTCAGTGTAGGTCTGTGTAAGAAATAAAATTGATTTGTCTATTTTTAGCATTTTATATACTTCGATTCTTAACTCACTTACAGAAGAGCAAGTGGATAAAATTCTCCTTTATTATTCCTTTCTAGGAAGTTTTCACTACATAATTACTTTGTAAGTGCTCATGAATGAGCCAAACTATGATGGAGGCAAAGTGAATAGACTGAAGGAAGGATTAGCAGCTAGCTATATGAATGCAAATGAAAGTAAAGAACTCATGAATTTATTCCACATTAAAAAAAAATTAAGGCAGGATAAAACCACACAAAGCAAAAAAGCCCCTCTGTAATTCTAAGTACACTGTGTATCTTTTTTCGTTGCCTTTTTTCTCCCTTTTCACCTGAAATCATTTACTTTTTAGATTGTGGGGATTAATTTACTATTTTTTAAGAGCTTTGAAAACAACACACATTTTTTGCTGAACACAAGGGTCTGCTAAAATCATATTATTTAGTACACCACATTTCTTTTTATACATTTAATCTTCTGCAAGTATTGCTGTTGCACACCCACTCACACCTCTACTTCCATAGACACTTCTGGCTACTTCTGAATCCATTAATATTCTTGATGTCTCTTCTCATCCCTGATAACCATGGTAAAACACTGTCATGTTCACTGCTGCTCTTACTTTTTCATTTTATATGATGCATCGTTTCTGAATACCCTTGTTAAGGCATCTATGCTTTTAACACTTTGAGTCTATTATTTCCATGAGTATACACAAAAATTGGAAAAAAAAGTATATAAGCATAAGAGAAGATTTAACAATAGTTTGCTTTGCCACATTTTCTCCAAATATGCTTATTTTCTATGGATTTTGAGATTGGGCAATAAGAGAAAAATAAGAAAGAAGAAACATAACATAAACTCTAAATCCTTTTCTAAGAGTGGGAGGTTTTCACTTAGTGGGGTGAAGTCAAACACTGAGTTAAATGGTGGCTAAATAATTAAGGATCTACTTACGCAATTAAACAAGACCCAAAGTACTTAGAATGTATCAAATTCTCCTCTAGAAATGGTGCCGAGTGTTTTCTGCTGTATGCTTAGCTTTTGTCTTGAGACACTCATTATTAAAAGGTAAGTATATGGAAACTATTGTTATGCTGAGGGTCCTAAGGGTGGCTGTGTAACTGGGCAGAGTGAATTCAACTCTGAGTGAGGCTTTTCATGGAATGGTAAATAACTTAGAACTGAAGACATTCTTCCTGAGTTGGCTGTGATAATGCAGCAGAGGTACTAAATAGAAACAAATATGGAAAACATTCTGCTGGAAAGAGCCAAAAGGTCTAATAGGCAGAGAAAAGTAGGGAAGTCTATTTCAGACTATTTCAACTTTATTTCAGAGTATTTATGCATCATGTAAGTGAATACATACATATACAAGGCACATTCTTGCCCAGATTTCCTCAAGAAAGAGATGTCAAAAATCTTCAAATACAAAAAAACCTTTTTTTGCTTCCTCAGAAAAATATTAAAAACTCCCTCAGGAAGATGACACTTGTGAAGTCGCCAGAGGCAATTTTACATATGGCCTTCTCCTGAAAGAAGCCCTTTCCTTGTGGTTTTATTCCTTTAGTTTATTCTCATCACTTTTCTTCATGGCAATCTATGAAACAGATCATGAGTATTTGTCAAGTTTGTCAAGAAAAATCTCCTTGGAAAGATTTAATGTTTGCATTTTATCACCCTGCTATTTTATTTTGTAAATCTCTGCAATTATTTTCACCTTTGGTCTTTTAAAAGAGCCGCAGAAATATATCCTCTCTAAATGCAGTTCTACACTGGTGATTCCTATTTAGAATGCTATCACAAAGATATTTTCAAAGTCCTGACTGAACATGTCAAAATCCTTAGGAAGAGGGTCTTACGAGCCTAAAATCTCTGCCACAAGCTTTGCCTTGGTTATGTGCTTACTCCATAAGAACCACAAAGCCTAAGTATCCATCTTCTGTGCACACTTTATCCTTTAATGAAGCCAACTAGCCAAGAAGTGCAGAGCCCACTGCAGCTGTGCTACAGGGTACATGGACTTGCCTGAGCCTGTCTGAGTCCAAGAGGCTGCCAGTGAGAGAACTGGCAAGTAGGTACAAGCAGATACTGCCAGATCATCTCATCTCAGCTGCTGTCTGTACTCTGCTCATCCCTGAGATCCCTTCAAAACAGAGGATGGGCGGGGAAAATAAGATGAGATGCCTTGCAGTAGTATACTGCTGTAGATCCCACAGGCTCGATTCTTGTTTAGTGTGGAGACAAGAAAATGCATGTTTTTTTTCATCAGATATATTTTCTTTTATACTAAATCTGGAGGCTCCTGGGCCTGCCTTGCTTTGTTTTCTCCTAGAGGACATAGGGCTCTGGTGCCCTGAATCTAAAGATGATTTACAGGTAGTGAGAATAATGTTATAACAACACCACAACTCTCAGAATCTCATGTTTCCTTCTTTCCAGTCCTAATGCATAATAAAACCTGCTTTATGGCTCTGATCAAAAGCTCACAGAGTTCCACAGTAAAACTCAGTGACTGCAGGTGAGCTTGACATTTCCAGAATATGTCAGGTTATATTTGTCTGTCTGTGTTCAGATTAAAGAAGCAGCAACTCTCCAACCGGAAATACATGCATTAGTAAAATTGGGCCAAAAAATGATACTTAAAATGAAATGCATCTATCATTGTAACATGATAAATTCAAGCTATAAAACTATTCATGCCCATCAGAAAAATATCTCAGTTCAACACCTGCAGTCTCTGTTTCTTAACACTCAGTTTATTAGTGACAGAGAGAGAAAATACCCATTCTTGTGAAATATTCAGATACCGCAGATGCCTAATAAAAATGCAGGTATATTATCTCCAAGTTACTTATCTTGAAAGGAGGATGATGTTGAGACAATAAACTGTTTAAAAATAAATCCCTTTCTGACAATCCACAAAACAATGGGGAATGTATTCATCTCTATTTGCCTTACTTACTGGCAGTAAAAACTAATAGACAACACAGTCACTGGAATTACTCTGTCACAATTCCACAGAGGTTTAGCTAATTCTTTTCAAGTCCGTTTTATTAGTCAGAAAAAAAATATTTTAAGTCAAATCCTGATTTAATAAGTGGTGGATTTGAATAAATTATTCTAGTTGTGTGTTCACTGAACTTTAAATGAATTGTTCTACAATCCATTGCCAAGTAACTAGAACATATATCCTTAGGAAGTTCAACAACATACTTTTATCAAATTGATAGCATGAACAAATATTTTATGGGGAACTTTAGGCTTCTAAAGTGAAGATTTATAATAGCAGAGTCTTCCACATTAATTCTATCAATCACCTTTAAATAGCAGCTTATGATAGGATCACATTAGGTCTGAAAACATTTGTGTTTCTGAGTCTGTATTTGCCCAGAATGCAGATGACATTTTAAGACTGGTGAAATATTACAACCCTACCTTTCACCCGAGATCACTACACAAATTAAAGTCAACCTTTTTTATAAATGTATCCTGAAGAACTGTTAGCATAATAGTTAACGGAGACTTGTATAAAAACAGCTACATTTGAGGACAGAAAAAAGTCACAACTTCCTTTTAGAAATGTATTAGAATGTCTCTGGTTCATTATTTTGGATCTTTGACCTACTGTAGGATGAATGAGAGAAATCTTTGCACCCTGAGAATATCTTCATGAAACCAGGATAACAAAATTTCCAACAATTTTAAGTATTTCTCTAGAGAGAAGCAAGATTTAGGAGCCTTCCAGCTCTACATGTATTAAATGACTACAGGCTGATTTACTGTAAGATTTCATATATTGGCTCACAGTTTGGATACTATGAAAATTTTATCCTAGTATAGAAGTTTAAAATCCCCATGTCCTACTGCTTTACATTATGATCTTTACTACTCATAAAACAGTTTCTGGGTTTCACTGCCAGGCTTACAGTGGAGGACATTGGGAAATAACAATCCTTCATCTCTTTACAGTAACAAATTCCTGCATATAGGAATACCATGAAAATTAAAGTAAAATCTGTTCTCTTACCTCTTGATTTAAAAAAAAAAAAAAAAAAAAAAAAAAANAATTCCTGCATATAGGAATACCATGAAAATTAAAGTAAAATCTGTTCTCTTACCTCTTGATTTAAAAAAAAAAAAAACCAAAAAAAACACACACACAAAAAAAAAAACAAAAACAAAAAAACAAAACCAGAAAACCAAAAAAACTGAACAGCTGATGTCATTCTGTATTACTTTTGGTAACTACAGGATTACAGTGGGGTAAAAAAGTTCAAGCTCAATCCACTGGACCTATTCCAGTCTGCGAAAATAGCCAATTTAGAGCTATTATGAGAAAATAACTTTCATTAAGCTTTCATCATTTGTAGTCTACTACATACAATTTCAGCTTTCTAAAATGTCAACATCTAAAAGTATCATCATTCTTCATTATGCTGGAGGGAAAAAAAATAGATCAAATGGAAACGAAGAACTATCACTTTCCTTTTGGATAACCAGAGAAGGCCAAGTATAATTCCCCAGCAAAAATGACCATCTAGTGCTTTAGCACTTACACTTACTCTAGATATTTATAATAATAGAAGCAAGAAAATGCTTGCATGTAAAAACAGTACAGATTTGATTGCATCTCTCTTCTGTCATCATTTATGTGAAACTTATTAGGTTATCATTTTGTTTTGGTCAAGGACTGCATCATCATATATCACCAATGACTAGTCATAATGTTTATGGAAGAGCCTTGGATATCACTATATGACAAACACACTCAGTCTGCAACATTAGTTGGACCCTGATTTACAAATGGCGATGGCTAAACCTGTGACTTTCATAAGAGCTCCATGTTGCTGGCTCTAATGCTCACATAATATTCACCAAATCACTGAAAGCTACAAGGAAATGTATTAATGAAAGAAAAAATCAATGACTGCTTAACATAATATGGGATAAATCATAGCGGTTAAGCTGCTGATTCACCAAGATGTGACTGCTAAATCAAACAACAGGGGATAGAAGTAGACTGCTTCTACCAGAAACAACAGCGGTGAAGTAAAGCTACTCCTGCTGTGAGTCAGTCCTTACTGCCAGCTTTCTGCAGTCACTGACTTCACTGAAATCACTCGTAGGTGCAGGGACTCACTTGATCAGACTGAGAAAACCGTAGTCCCTTAGAAATCTTGCAGCAACTTTTAAAATAATCTCTGGCAACTTTGTGTAACACACAGGAATTCAGAGAGATGCCAATCCCCACTGATTTACCCAATTTTTGTTATATTTTATCTCCAAACATTCAAAACATAATATTTTTCTCATTAGGGAGAATTAAAAGAATGGAGTTTTTATTTTCATCACTAGCCCTGAAATCACTGAAATCTCACCATAGATCTTATAAGATCTAAGATTTGGGTATACATAAAATTTTATTTAAGTACCTCCATTGAGAATGATTCAAAAGCAGAACATTTGATTGTTATTTTGTGTGATATACCTAAGCTGTAGAAGTATTCAATATTACTGTAATGTATCTCCCTGGAAAATATGCCTTTTGGAAAATTTTCAACAAGAAATGTGCTCCCAAACTTTAGTGCTGCTTGGTGCAAAATGACTTATTTACGGTATTAAAGATCTGCCTTAAACTCTATAACTAATACTTCTGTTCAGGAAAACTTAAAGATTATGCCAATTCTATGTCTGTTTTGTAAAGCCAAAGGAAAAGCTGAAATATTCACTTAAGTGCCAATCACGAATCCAGGCTGACCTGTCAAGGAAATGGATTTCCTAAACCTATTGCACTTCAGTTATCCTGAAGATGTAGCTCTCAACCCAGGGTTTCAGCTGTCTGTGATCCAAGATTTAGCTTTGATGCAGCATAGCTGGGTGACCTTGGCTCAGGTTACTGAGAAAATTGGGAAGCTGTTAGAAAGTGTGAGAAAATGAGCAAGAGCCAAGAAAAGAAAAAGAAAAAAACAGAGTGATCTGGTTCTAGCTACTGGCTCAAGTGTGTAAGAAGAAAATACAGACATAAAAAAGTATAAAGTCTGAAGGGCCAGGGGTGGGGAAAGGGGATCAAAGGGGTAACAAACTTGAAAGATGGCAGCTGTTTAGCTTATCCGAAGGAGCAAAGGTGCACAGCCTTCCCCCTTCTGACTGACAACTGTCTGGTCAGTAAAGCCTCTCTGTGTGTGGCTTTGAGCCTTGCGAGCATATTAACACTTAGCCTAGTAGACTACCAGCTCTGTTGTGTGTGCATTAACCAATAAATAGGTTCTTGCATGTTGAGAATATTCGGCTTCTAGAGTCTTTTTATAGAAGTTTTCTAAACAAAACTAACCCAAAGTGGGAGGGTTACAAACAATCAAGATGCATTTTTTCACCCTTCATAGAATCCCAGACTGGTTTGTGTTGGAAGGTACCTTAAAGCTCATCCAGTTCTAACCTGCTGCCATGAGGCAGGGACACCTTCCACTAAAGCATGTTGCTCCTAGCCCCTATGTCCAACCTGGCATTGAACACTGCCAGGGACAGGGCAGGCACAGCTTCTCTGGGCACCCTGTGCCAATGCCTCAGCACCCTCACAGGGAAGAGCTTCATTCTAATAGCTAATCTCAACCTCCCCTCTGTCAGGTTAAAGCCATTCCCTCTTGTCATATCATTATGTGCCCTTGCAAAAAGTCCCTGTCCAGCTTTCTTGTCAGTCCTTTTAGGTATCAGAAGACTGCTCTAACATCTCCCCAGAGCCTTCTCCAGGCTGCATTTAAAGATTTTTTTCAAAGAACGTAACTGTAGGTTAAGGATTTATAGATGTAACATGCAAAACAAAAGAAAGGAACAAGCACTACGTTTTTTAACATGACCACCCGCATATATCAGAAGTTTTGCAGCAGGGCCTATAAGAATGCAGGTATATATAGTTGCACAGATTAACATTAGTTCTGTCCTCTAAATACAACTTCTAGATAATTGCAAAGAAGTTGATCAAATCGAAGTATCAAAGCCTCTAGCACTGAACTACACTGGACCCCAGGAAAGGGTTTGATCACAGGGTATGTGCCAAAAAAAAATCAAAAATGATACTTGAGAAGATACGCTCTTCCAGCAAGCATGGGCCAGGAATGCTGATCATCACATGCTAAAGACTATGCTATTGAAGAAGAGAGTGAAGAACAGAGATATACTATGGCTGAAATGCTGACAAAGCTGCCTTCACAGAGTGCCTGAGATTCCATCTAGGGATGACAGAAGCTCTTATTTACTGCATAAACAACTCCTGTTTTATTGCATTTTACTGATATCTTTAACAAAGGTATAAAAGTACTCTTCAGAATAACCCCAGCTGACAAGGAATTTTTATGAACCTGAACTACCTACCAGCCAAACATTTATTTACAGGAGATCACATTTATTTACAAGAGATCATCACTGAGATGCTAAGACACAGAACTATGTGCACAGGGTCGCTGCACTGAAGCCCTGCATCCCGAGAAGAGGTGCAGAGACCAGGATTATTGCTAAGGTCAGTGATTCAAGTTCTCTCAAACCTCTGTTGCATGAAAACACAAATAATCCAGCACATGGGCAGACTTGTATAAATGGTGGTTTAGGTTGCAATACATACTTCTGGTGACACAACATAATAGATTCATAGTTAAAAATTTATATTGATATTGAAAATATCAAAATGCATAGATTGCACATAAATAACATGTGTTTGTACCTAAAGATTGCCTGCACTTGCCTCCAGCAGCCAGGGTGCTGAATCTTACCTGCTCAAAACTAATTTATCAGTCCCTCTGTATAAGCATAATCTCTCTGTTCCCTGTTCACTTACAGGTTCTTAAATCAACAAGACATGTTTTAATCACTAGGTACAGAAATAGCTACCAACTATATACAGCCACCAAACCTGTGCTTTGATCTGATTTCCTAGACCACAATTAATACTTTACTCAGTGTTTCTCAGCATAACCAAACTCCCTGTGAGCATTTGTGTGGCATAAGGGACCACTGTTACAATCTTTAAAAGTACTTTGAAGTGTAGTGAACTCCACAAATGATATGGCTAGAGTTAATAAGTTTCCAGGTGTAGCACTAATACTTAAAGAAAAGAATATTATTGAGATTCACAAATGTCTTTCTGAAAACTGCTACTTACAGATGAAAAATGTAGAAAAACAAGTCAGCTCTTAGCAATTTATCCTCTAAATTCAGAATAAGAGGTACCTTTCTGAAAGTACTTTATATTTCAACTTTAATAGACTAAAGACAGTGTCCTCAAAAGTTTTTTCAATAGGAAATGACAAAAGGGAATACTTGTTAAGTGAATCCAAAGAACTCCTCTGCTTCTGGTAAATAGAAAAACTCATTTTCTTTTAAATGAGAAGAAACACAAAATAAGAAACAGAATTGGATAAACAAAAGATCTGTACTGAACTTGCTGTTAAAGTAATCCTTAATGATAATTTAAGAGATAGTAAGCAGAATGAAAAAGATGTTAGAAAATTGTAGTGTTGAAGTAAGGTAATCACTCATCTGTTTATATTGATACATATTAAACCTCTATACTGCTGGGAGCTCTGAATGTATCACAGCGTTAAACTGATATTAGTTACACACATACCAGGGAGAAAAAAAGAGTTTGCAGCAGGAAAGGAAAGGCTCTTATTGCATTGGAAAAGGCCCTGGCACAGGTTGTCCAGAGAAGCTGTGCCTGCCCCATCCCTGGCAGTGTTCAAGGCCAGGTTGGACAGGGCTTGGAGCAACTGACTCTAGTGGAAGGTGTCCCTGCCCATGGCAGGGGGTTGGAACTGGATGAGCTTTAAGGTGCCTCCCTACCATAACCAGTCTGTGATTCTACGATTGCTTACTCCAATTTATAGCAAATCATAACTTCTCTTGCAAACCACATACAATTCACAATCTGTGCAGATTATTTTCCATGGAAAATTTTAAAAAATTGTACATTATGAGCATTTTTTAGGCTATGGAATGCACAAAGTAAACTTTCTTTTTGCTTGCTTTTGTAGCCTTTTCCAGGTTTGGGGGTTGGGGAAGAAGGTAAAAATTATAAGGAAAGAAAAAATACATTAAGCAGAATTGCAAACAAAGAAGCAAGGATAGTGGCAGCCAACTTGTGAGCAATTACATCTCTGATCAGTTAAAGAAGCAGCCCTTGCAGGCTGGTGCAATATCTATAGCACTAGAACCAGCAGCCTCCTGTGACCACAAAAAAAAGCTGAGCTTCATCATGTCTATATGAGATACCTACATGCTCATCTGGGGCAAACTTAAACTTACATGATTATTCATTAGATTCCCTGCTCTACACTTTCTTAAGGTTGCTTGGTGACCCCCTAAAATACCTTCATCTCTTTAAAAATTCAGACCCTTTACTAAAAGGGTTCAATCCTGAAAGAAGCTGTCCTAGGTTCAGCAGTTGCAGTCAGTTTTTCTTCTCTTTAGTAGCTGGTGTTTTGACTTAACCCGGGAACAAGGCTGATAAGGCCGATGTTTTTGGTTGTTGCTGAGCGATGTTTGCCCTGACCGAGGACTCTGTGAGCCTCATGCTCTGCCAGGGAGAAGGGGGGGCCGGGAGAAAGGAGGGACAGAACCCAAACTGACCAAAGAGGTATTCCATACCATAGCACGTCATGCCCAGGAGGTAACTGGAAGTTACCCGGAAGGAGGGGGAACTTCCCAGTCGGGCTCGTTTTCGGCGGGTGGTATCGTACCCTCTTCCCTTGTTTTCCTTGTTGTTGTTATTATTGTTGGTGATAGCGATAGTGATTTGTGTTGTACCTTGGTTTCTGGATTGTTATCTGACCAGTGGGAGTTCTTCAGCCCATCTTCCCTCCTACTTCTCCGGGAGTCGGGGAGGAAAGAGGGGAGGGCCAGAAGGGGGGGGTTGAGTGAGTGAACGTGCTGCCTGGCTGGGTTCAAACTACAACAGAAGCGTAACCTCTTTAGCACCACTTGTCACCTGCTGACACAATCTGTTTGTATAAAAGTTAAAGGCACAGTAAAACTTCCATTAACGGAGGTCTTTTTTTTTTTTTTCCCTTTCTTTTTCCCTTCTGTGTTCCTACAATATTGCTAAAAGGGTAAAGAAGTTCTCCTGCTATATACTGCAGTGCAATTTTTTGTAATACAGTCCAGCTTAACAAAGTATTACAGGTAATGTGATATGTCCTTCAAAATTCATAATGGAACATTATTTGCGGGTTAAAAAGAAATACACACATATTTACATAACATTTTCTTTGCTTTTCACTACATTTTAGTAAGTTCTCATCCTATGATTCTACTTTCTGCTCTTGAATTTTACAGAATCATAGAATCACGGAATCACAGAAAAGTTAGGGTTGGAAAGGACCTTAAGATCATCTAGTTCCAACACCCCTGCAAGAAGCAGGGACACCTCACACTAAACCATGCCACACAAGGCGTTGTCCAGCCTGGCCTTTAACGCTGCCAGGGATGGAGCACTCACAACCTCCTTGGGCAACCCATTCCAGTGCCTCACCACCCTAACAGGAAAGAATTTCCTCCTTATATCCAATCTAAACCTCTCCTGTTTAAGTTTGAACCCATTATCCCTTGTCCTGTCACTACAGTTGCTAATGAAAGGCCCCTCCCCAGCATCCCTATAGGCCCCCTTCAGATACTGGAAGGCTGCTAGGAGGNAAAGAATTTCCTCCTTATATCCAATCTAAACCTCTCCTGTTTAAGTTTGAACCCATTATCCCTTGTCCTGTCACTACAGTTGCTAATGAAAGGCCCCTCCCCAGCATCCCTATAGGCCCCCTTCAGATACTGGAAGGCTGCTAGGAGGTTTCCATGCAGCCTTCTCTTCTCCAGGCTGAACAGCCCCAACTTTCCCAGCCTGTCTTCGTATGGGAGATGCTCCAGTCCCCTGATCATCTTCGTGGCCCTCCTCCGGACTTGTTCCAACAGCTCCATGTCTTTTTTATGTTGAGGGCACCAGAATTCCACACAATACTCCAGGTGAGGTCTCACGAGAACATCTGAGTTCTATCCCCAACAGCTGCTGTGGTTCAGTGATCTTGTGGCTGTACAGGTGCTGCACTTGTGAAGGGTACTTTATCAGTTTCTAACCTTGCAATCCAGCTTTCTTTACTGTTTCAAAATATACTTAATTTCAGCTTTTAAAATCTACATATTAAAAAGTCATACAGGGAAAGGATACACCAAACTCTGTCCCTAACAGTGGTCAACAGTGGATAGACCCCACATACTGTCCAGCATTCTTCTCTCAGCTTCTGACTCAACTACCTCCTGAATGAGAGAGCATTTTGTACTGAAGTCACAAGTGGAATTTATTAACAGTTCAACTCATGTAAAATAAGTTATGAACAATACTGTTTGGCAAAGAAATTCCAGAACTTAACTATAACTGGGAATTTTTATTATTCTGAACTTTCCAGATGCTAACTTAACTTGATGCATTCCAATTCTTGTTTTGGAAACAGTGATCAGCTGCTCCCTTGCCTCTTCTTTCATTTTACTCACTGGTTTAGACTTCTGTCACATCACATCTCAGGTGCCCTTCAGTTTGAAGAGTTCTGTTTCATGCAGTCACCTCTCAGACAGAAGCAGCTCCACGCCCCTGCTCATTCGTTCTACCTGCCTGAGAATTCTCATTCTGCTACCTTTTTCAAGTCCAGAGTAAAAGCAAAAACAAGCACCTCAGGCAGCACCATTTCTTAAGTTACTGCTGTTGTAGGATGATTTGTAATGTGTACAGCTCTTTCATGTAGTCTAGCCTTGCTGAGAAAAGTAAGTGTAAATTTTGGGGAAGTTACTCCTGCAGAAATACCATATCCTGATGTACACAACACTGCCTGTCATTTTCTCAGTCTTTCATTCTTACCCTCTGCTTCGGGATGCTTCTTTACAGCTGGATCTGATTCTCTTTGGTCATGGATATAATTGACTGGTTTCAAGACCAGTACAAGGTGCCTCCTTTGTCCAAAGAAACTCTTTTGGGGAAGCAGAGCTAGCCCTTCGGCAATGCTCTGCAATAGGTACTCTTGATTTTACTACAGTGATAACAACTTGCTGGTTCATTGGTTTTTTGCTCACATTTCTCTGAACTGTACAGCACACACCAAGCTGACATTTCATAGCCATGTTATTTAATGTGTGGCATATTAATGCTGGTGTTTACTTTTTCTCTGACTTGTGTTCTTGTGTCACGAGGACGAGTCCTTTTTAATTTACCTCCTTCCTCTCTCCAAGACAGAGCTGACCTGAATGTTGCATAGGCAATTATTTTCCCATGCAATGTGGTCAAAGAGAAGCAGAAGAATATCACTGACACACAATGTCCTTATTTTGTAATTTGGATATGAAGAGAGAATCTTTGTTAATAGCATTTACAATTTTTCTAAATGTTTTCTGGACTCATTTTGAGACAAACTGATATAAGAAATATTTTCAGGGTGCCTGGTTTTATGCGTCACACAGACTATATAAAACATCCACTGTGGGAATACTCTATGATATGATCTGTGGATTTTCTCTTGTTGCTGTTGAAAAACTAAGGTGATTAGGTAAAACAATACTGAAACCTGGTGCACTGAGCTCTGCAACCCCCTTCAAGACTTTAGTTCTGAGTAAAACTGAAGGGTTTTTTGCATATAAGTGCTAATTTGGTATGTATTCATAGTAATTTTTTACTTCAGCTTTGTATTACGCTCTGCTGGCTTGATGAGTAATCAGCAGTGTTTCAAACACATTATTCTTCTAATACTCCGGGGGGGGGGAGGGGAGGGGGGGGAGGAGGAGGAGAAGAAATCATACAAGACTGCGTATCTGATAGACAAGACAGTACCAAAAGCAAAATCTAACAACTGTCTGTGGATTCATGTTCTCAGGAAAGAATAGGTGAGTAGTAAAAGATGGCAAGAATTTTTGTTAAGCTTGCAGCCTCAGGATCCTGGGTTTATTCTGCCACTCTGCTTTTCTATTGCAAATCCTGGCATTCAGTGTGCATGACCATTTGTCAGCAAGGGTAGAGCATATCACAGAATCATAGAATAGCCAAGGTTGGAAAGGACCTCAAGATTATCCAGTTCCAACCCCCCTGCCATAGGCAGGGACACCATATGCATTTGTTTAGTTCTTTGTATTTTAATGAAGAACATTAATTACTAAGATCTCTAACCAATTAATTTAATCAAATGCAATCTGAGTGCCAAGTACTTGAACACATAATCACCCTCACGATTCTTCCTACTTGAGAATTATTGATTTTGTCTATCAACACAAAGAGAGGTCCAGGTGATGCATATAATAATTACATAGCTAATGCAATTACTGCATGTGAACTGATTACTGTAATTAGGAAGTGTTTGTTTGTATTAAAAGGAAAAGTAAAGTAAATTGCCTGGTAGGTTTTAAGGAAAAACAACAACAAAAAAGACAAAAAAAGAAAGAATTTGTAGTTGTAATTGTACAGTCCTGTATTAAAATATGTCATGAAATCTATTCTCTGCGTATGAAATATCCTTCTCTAAAGAAATAATGCTCAGTAACATATTGTTAGGAATAAAATATCAAAGAAATAGAAGACAATTCTCTATGTTTTGCTTTCCTATAAATGATATTGAATAAGACATCTTTCTAAAGCACTGACATAAATAACTTTCCTCTTCTTCTCAATAGATTGTGTTCCTTAAATCACTCCTCCTGTGTACTCTGTTTTAGTGTCTTCGATAAACCCCAAACATCTCCAATTGTGCTCCCCTTTGCTTTCTATAAAGAACCATTTGCTATTTTTTTTAGACGTTATTACTGAGGAATCAGAACCAAGAATCTGATTTCTAAAGTTTTACACACCACATTTCACTAGGAAGAACTGGCCATAAAACAGATTTCCTTGGAACACATTCCCACATATGGCCAGAAGATACACCGGTGTCCCATAAGCATTTTATATACAGTATTTTATAATTCCATGAAATCTATCAAACAAGCTTAGTAGAGAATTGTGAAAAATGGCAATAGTAATACAGATCTTATTACAGTCTGCATTGGTCATTCTTCAGGCAGGAACACCTCCACAATCAGGGTGTTGAAAACTGTCCTCAATCACTAATAACTTGACTTGGCAAAATGACAGATAGCTCCATTGGGCTGAAAAATTTGGTCATTACTTGTATGTATTCTATAACATCCCTTAGGTTTATAGTAAGCAATCTAATTTTGGAACCCAGGAAGAAATTCTACTGTTATATGAAGCTGGTTGGGTATATGTTAAAGATATTTTAAAGAGAGAGACAATGAGGGGAAGAGGGCCAGAAAAAAAGAGACAAAACTCAACTGTGTTAGAGCCTGATCTGTAAAGCGATGACAAAGCAGCTTGCTTTCTCCCTCCGTACCTTTATCCCGTAAGATCATAACTTAGCTGGAGAATAGGCTTTCTTTTGCTTGCCTTGCATGTCTATAGTGTCTGATATAATTAAACACTTATTCAGAGCTTCTCAATGCTTCTGTACTGACAATATACAATCATAAATAAATTGTAATGAATGAAACAAAATTACATCCAAAGAGGTATGAAATGTTCATGATCTTTTTCCAACTGTGCTACCCATGTTTTCAAGTACAGCAACAATGATAGGACAGCATACTTTCAAAACAACTGATGCTGATCCATTCCCTGAATTTTTAATGGTAATTTCTGTAAGTGATTAGCAGGAAGCCTTAAGGAAAAAACAATGAAATATTAACATACTTCTCATATTATCAGAGAATCACTAAATGTTTCCAAATAACTAAAGATATTGATTGAATAATATAGCAAGAACATCAATCTCCTAGGAGCTTAGACTTTTTGTTTGACTTCAAAGCCCAAGAAGTTCTACATTTAGAGGACAGAGGACTTCAACCAAAGGATATATTTTTACCAGAAAACTTACATTTACTATCTGAGTGTTTTCCACCTTTCTTTACTCTTACACTCCATTTATCAGAATCAGAACAAAGACAAAAATGTATCTAGCAGAAAGGTATCCTCAAAAGCATGAAGATTTCCACCCAAAAGTAGGTGCTGTGTTTCACCCTTAGCACAGCAACTTTATTTCCATTGCAATTTCTTTAAAGAATACAGAGGTAATTCTGAACAAAGAATGATTGTTAGTCCACACACTTGTAGCACTGAAGCTTTGCTGCCACTTTGGGTAAAGTTACATTATTGTTTCCACTATTGTCCTCCATAGACCTCATAGCAGTCTTCCAGTATCCGAAGGGGACCTATAGGGATGCTGGGGAGGGACTCTTCTTTAGGGGCTGTTGTTGTGGTTTAAACACAGCCACGCATCTCGTTCACTCACTCAACCCCCCTTTCTTGCCCTCCCCTGCTTCCAGAGGGATGGAGAGGAGAATCAAAAGAATGCAATCCCCACAGGTTGAGATAAGAACAGTTTAGTAACTAAGGTATAACACAAATCACTGCTGCTACCACCAATAATAATAATGATAAAGGAAATAACAAGGGAAAAGAATACAGCATCTCACCAACCACCAACAGATAACTCACAACACCCCAACCCAACCACCCCAAGAGAACTAGCCCTTCCGGGTAACTGCCAGTTACATCCTGGGCATGACGTGCTATGGTATGGAATACCTCTTTGTCTAGCTTGGGTCAGGTGTCTTGTCCCAGCTTCCTCCCGGCCTCCCCTCCTCCCTGGCAGAGCATGAGACTCACAAAGTCCTTGGTTAGAGTAAAACATTCCAGCAGTAACTAAAAACATTCCTGTTATCAGTTTTGTTCCCAAGTTGAGTCAAAACACAGCTGTACTAGCTACTAAGAAGGAGAAAAATTGCTATTACTGAACCCAGGACAGCTGTAGTGACAGGACAAGGGGTAACAGGTTCAAACTTATAAAGGGGAAGTTCAGATTGCATATAAGGAAGAAATTCTTTCCTGTGAGGGTGGTGAGGCACTGGAATGGGTTGCCTAGGAAGTTGTGAGTGCTCCATCCCTGGCAGCGTTAAAGGCCAGGCTGGACAATGCCTTGTGTGGCATGGTTTAGTGTGAGGTGTCCCTGCCTATGGCAGGGGGTTTGGAACTAGATGATCTTAAGGTCCTTTCCAACCCTAACTATTCTATGATTCTATGATTTTTAAATCAATTTACAATAAAGGAAAAACCTTTCCTCCTCTTCTTCCTTTTTTAGCTATTCCTCTGTACAAAAGGCAAGACACGTGATCTTACAGAAAGACCTGTTTGATGAAGAGGGCCATGAAATTGATCTGGGGACTGGAGCATCTCCCATTCAAAGATAGGCTGAGAGAGTTGGGGCTGCTCAGCCTGGGGAAGAGAAGGCTGCATGGAGACCTCCTAGCAGCCTTCCAGTATCTGAAGGGGGCCTATAGGGATGCTGGGGAGGGACTCTTCATTAGGGACTGTAGTGCTAGGACCAGAGATAATGGGTTCAAACTTAAACAGGAGAGGTTTAGATTGGATCTAAGGAAGAAATTCTTTCCTGTTAGGGTGGTGAGATGCTGGAATGGGTTGCCCAGGGAGATTGTGAGTGCTCCATCCCTGGCAGTGTTAAAGGCCAGGCTGGACAACGCCTTGTGTGACATGGTTTAGTGTGAGGTGTCCCTGCTTCTGGCAGGGGTGTTGGAACTAGATGATCTTAAGGTGCTTTCCAACCCTAACTATTCTATGATTCTATGATTCCATGATTTTATGTTAATGTGAAGGTCATTAACCTAAAGGAGAAAGGGAAATACAGAGAGAATAAAGTAGAAAAATGTCCATATATTAAACGCAAGTTTTCTGGAAGAAAAAAAAAACAGTTTTCTAAGTAACTGTATTGCTGTATGTCTTTTTAATACACATAATACTGGCAGCAGAGAAAGAAGGGACTAAAGCAGAAAGCTTATTCTTATTTTAGAAGCTAAATAGTGGGAGCTAAAATGTAAATATTAAAACTTAACACGACGCTCCAAGGGGAATTACAAACACATGCCACAGCCCTCCTGTCAAAGGAATATAAACAAAACTAATTAGCTGAACTATGTTTTCATTGTAAATTTTGTCAGGAAGTCATTAAAGCTGTTTTCACAATAATACATTCAGATCTTCAGAAAACTCAGCTCTCCTGATTCATTATTATTGGAATTGACAGGGCTTCATGTCTGGTATACTCATTACCTTTAATGAATGCATAGATCTCAAACACTGAACTACATGACCTATACTGCAAGATATTCCTTCTCTTTCCATTGGCAACATTCATCTACATTCATGAGCCTGACAGTGTAGAAGTAACAGCCACTGCAGTTTCAAATACATGTCCAGATAATGCAAAGAAAACTATTTCTAAGCTTAGCTCTATTTTGTAATATTTTTATTTGCAGAAGCATATAAAGCATGTACCTGACTGTAATCCAACTCAAAAACTTATCTAATAAACCATAGAAAGGTTAAATCTTAAGAGAGATAATACTTGCACACAAAGTTCAGGATAGGCAGCCACACCTCAGTCTCAGTGGCAATAATGGATAAAGTCTACACAGAAGTCACATCCAAACACAAAAAGCACAAGAAGAGCTAGCCATAGTGGAACTAATGCTAGGCAAAGTATACCTCAAAAACCGCATCGAGCCTTTTACCAAGAAATAGATGTCTCTGTGGATAATGGAGAGCAGTGCATATCATTTATGTTGGTTTTAGGTAGGCTTTTGACAGTTTACCATGCTGGCAAATTGAGATGCCATGGATTGGACCAGCAGAGGACACAGTGGACAAAAAAAGACGCCTGTACTACTGGGCTTGAAATCTTGGCCAATGATTCATGGAGAGCAGTGCATATCATTTATGTTGGTTTTAGGTAGGCTTTTGACAGTTCACCATGCTGGCAAATTGAGATGCCATGGATTGAACCAGCAGAGTACACAGTGGACAAAAAAAGACGCCTGTACTACTGGCCTTGAAATCTTGGCCAATGATTCAAACTATAACTGGCAGCCAGTTACATGTGATGTTACTCAGTGGTTTATACATCGGCTACACCACTTAACATTTGACATCATCAACGATTGAGTGCGCCCTCAGCAAGTTTGCCAAAGACACCAAGATGGGTGGTTTGGGGGATACACTGGAGGGAAGGAATGCCATCCAGAGGGATCTTGACACGCTTGTGAGGTGGGATGATGCCAACCTCGTGAAGTTCAACCATGCCAAGTGCAAGGTCCTACACCTGGGTTGGAGCAATCCCAGGCACAGTTGCAGGTTGGGCAGAGAGGATATTCAGAGCAGCCCTGTGGAGAAGGACTTGGGGGTGGTGGTCAATGAGAAAATGAA
>NDXB01021194.1:0-100743 GCA_002631895.1 Agapornis roseicollis
AGGGCAAGAAGGGGGGTTGAGTGAGTGAGTGAACGAGCTGCGTGGTTGGTTGGGTTTAAACCATGACACTGATTTACAGGATTTTATTTTTTTTGCTGGGGCCAATGCATGCTGGACAATAACCATTACTGGTTATTCACAGTAATGGAATGAGAGACTTCCACTGTGCTGGGTTGGATTTGGAGAATCCACCTTTGTAGAACTTCCAAATTTATACTGGATTTTATGAACTGTCTGAACCTTTATTTTATCTGGATATCTTCTCCTCCACATTTATTTTACTGTCCTCACATGGAAACAGAAAAGAGTGGTGCCTGCAAGTCTGGGGTTGGAAAATGGAATATCAAGACTGACTGATATTAGAATAGATGAGCCCTAAAATATAGATGCTAAATGTGCAAGAGTAGATAAAGGAAGAAGAGTAAGAGAAGAAGAGAAGAGTATGGGAGAGGAGAGAGCAGAGAAAAAAAACAACAGAGAGAAATTCAGCAACAGTAAATACCCCCTAATGGGGAAAAATTCAGCCTTCTTGGAGAGGGAGGTGGTAGTGGGGTGGTGGTTGTGGAACAAATCTTTTTCTGAGGGAAAGAGTGGAAAGGAAGACAAATACAGGGAGAAAAGGCAAAACTTCAGTTTCATGGGCCAAGTCCTGAAAACTGAGATTCAAAAAGAGCATTTGAATCGCTGAAAGGGCTGTGTCCCAAACTCTAAGGACTGCTTGAAGATTCAACACTTTTTCAAACATTGACTTAAAGCAGGTACACGCTCTTGTCAAACTTGAAAATGGACTGCGGAGGAGAGGGTGGAAGGTGTGGCAGGAATTAAAAAATAAATTAGCATACAGAAAATATCATTACTACACAACCCCCCCTAAAAGTCAGGAGCCCGCTGTTCACACAAGCTATTCCGTTGTGTTTTCTGTACTTGGGTGGCAGAGCTACACAGACATTATGATCCATAACTTTATATCCATAAACCCTCTTCCGAGAGAATTCTGTGAGCCAACCCACTCCCCCCCCCACCCCACGCCTCCCCCCCATCATTTGGCTATATGCTCAGAGAAACAAATGCCATTGGAAAGCACTCAGCCAGTCCTGTGATGCCTCCAGGTCTTTCCTTGCCTTCCAGATGGTTGTTACTCTCTAGGCTATAGGCTGGGAATTCAGACAACACTTGGGGCTATGGGTACACTGAACTTACACTTTTTTACAGACATAGCAGAACACAGGGAGGAAAGAGGTAGGAAACTTGGCTGAAATGCATTAAGTGTCCTAAAGAATTAGGGTTAAGATGAGCAGGAGGCATTTAGTTTCGCATGGATTTTTAAGGGAAAAAAAAAAAAGAATGAATGGGAAAATGGGCATTTGTCTTTCCAAATCACACTATTTGTAAGATTCCACAGAGTAGGAACTGATCCCTTCATGCCTTCTCCTCAGCTCAGCAGGACAGCTGTGTAGGGAGATACAGCAGACACAAGCCTCAGTCCACAGCTGGACTGAAGTTATTAGATTTATCCATTTCAGAGTGATACAAGCTTTAAAAATAATTTGAAGTATTTTTAAATCTTAAAAGCCCTAGAACTTGGTTTGGTTCAGACTTGGATAATTCAAAACTGGCTAAATGGAATTGTGCCATATTAACAATAACACAAAAATCTGATTGTTTGGGTTGAGAAGTATTATGATAAATTTCAGCTTAACAGTTAATAACTTCTTTGAAAATATCTGAAAACATAGACTAAGACTGAAGTGTTTTCCTTCAGAGTGTTGCTATCACAACGCTGTAATACAGGCATACACACAGTGAATATAGGCTTGGTAGGTAAGTAGATCATTCTAACTTTTGTTTTAATGTCATCGTATTTCTATAGCTCTTTAGCAGATGTCTATGTACTTTTTTTTTCTACTGAGTCTTGGTTTCCATAGCTTCTATTGGATCAAAGCTTTTCTGGCAATGACAAAACCAGCCCTGGTAATATGTCCCACCCTCTTCTGAACATCAGTGACTTTTAACGGAAAACTAATTTCAAACGCACATCTATTGCATGAGAAGCCTCATGAAAAAAATAAGTAATTTAAAACTTGTGTGCTAATATCATCCATATTATGAGGACAGAGAAAAATTATGAGCCATTAATCCAGGAAGCTGTAGAGAAGAAAGAATAGCTTTAAGGGCTGTGAATTACATAAAAGCTTGCAAAACCCATAAATACAGCACAAATTTTAATTCAGGGAGAACAAAACAACCATATAAGCAGCCACAATAAAATCACTTTGCTTTCAAATGAATTAACAACTTTAAACCAGGATGTTAAATAGTATCTGCTCTATAACCTGTTTTTTTTTTCAAATTAACCAGATAATGGAATTTCCTCTGAGACTACGTGACTGGAACTGTTAAGGACTGGACATCCATTAGAAATGACCAAACTTCAGACATTCAAATACTTCATATATCTGCAATAAAGTAGCTGCTCTGAGGGAAATCTAAGTCTGAACATAAAGATTTGTGAGCTATGTAACACATTTCTTCCAATATTCAAGCTTTGTACTGAGTATTCCTAAAAGATATTCCTAAAGAATACTAAAAGATTGTAGTATGCTTTCAGTGGCTTAGAGGCAGTAATTCCCTACTGTTATCACTATTAGTAGATATGGGTCTATTAATCCCTTGTTTACTGAGACAAAACCCATCTTCAAAAGCTTCACATGAAGACTTATCCTACCAGTGGGGTTCGTCCCCAAACCAATTCATTACCCACAACACAGTTCAGCTGTGCTCTGAGTTTCTGGTGAGCATTGATATTGATGTTGCTCTTTTTAGCACACCAGCAAGTTAGAAAAGCAGTGATGTTGTAGCCTTTGGGGACCTTTGCTGGGACTTCCTGATGAAGAAATGTGCTGCCTGCTCACATGTTAGGTAGAAAGTTAGCTAGTTGTTTGTTTTGTCATTTAAATATAACTACCATAAACACAGCAGGCTTGTGTTTTTTTTTCCAAACAATTTCATCTGCAAACCAGAGGCAACTCAGGGAGCATGGAGGCTACAGAAGCTGAGGCAGTGCTGCTGGGATGAGAAGATGGAGAAAGAAAAGCCACCCCAGCAGAGGAGACTAGCTAACACCAGGCACAGTGGTTTGTCACCAGCTCCCCTTTCTCATGTACATATGCATTCCCCACAACTGAATGATGGAATGAAAACCAATTCATACTGAACAGCACTGCCTGGGGAAGGGCAACCACCCAAACTGTGCCAACAAACTTAATGTTTTTTCAATATTTAGTTGCATTTTCTACTCAGAGATGAAAAAAAAGAGAAAATAGGTCCATGTTTCTAAGGCTCGATGTGGAAAGCAAGTGAGGGAAAACTGAAGGCAAGTTCAGAAACATTCATGGGCACAAAGGCTTCCCTTTGCCAGAGGGTGAGCTTGGACACCTCAGCACACAGCAGGAGGCATGTCTTAATGATGTCTTTCTGTGCCAGTTAGTAACTGGGGTTACTGGTTTCTCAAAGTGAGTTGGCAGAGCTGCTGAAAGGAAAAGAGCCAACACTTCCACCTCAGAAAGTCTCATACAAGCAGCACATCAGATGTGAAAGGAGGAGAGCCTGCTTCCAAAACTCAAACAGGTAGTGCAGGCCAAGGATGGCCTTACTGTCCAGCTCAAGTGCTGGAAGAGGGATGGAAGGATTTAAACAGCTGGGCCACTGAGTGCAAAGCTTCAGCAGAAATCATTTAGGAAAAGGACACCCTGCTCAAATAACCCCAGTGAGCATCAGCCCTTAGTGGAGTGGTGCTACCTGACCAGAACATGAAAGTGACCTAATACAACAACCAGGCAACTGCCTGTCAGCTTAAGAGATTTACTGTTACTTCTGAAAATAACATATGCAGAGGAACATAAATTGTTCTAAAGCATAGCTTCGTACCCATCTTAACTTCAAGGTACCTTGGTCTATGATCTAGGAACCTAAGGACAGACTGCAGCCAAAACCTCTAGGTTTTATTCCAAGCTCTGGCTATCTGGGGGGCGTATGCAATTCATCTTACTTTTCTTTTAGGGAATTTTTCCACCTCTGAAAGGGAACGATGATACTTTTATTCACACTGGGACAGTCTGCTAGGTTCAGTGATGCATGCAGAGGATAAAGAGGTTTTCCATTTTACTCAGCTGGCAGTGAAATGGCTTGGAAAAAAAAAAAGAGTGATTGATACCTAAATTAAGAGATTCTGCAGTAGAAACTTTAAGCAAAGACAATATTATTTTTTTTTTTTTTTTATCAGAGAATGCATTCCCATTTGTTTTTAAAGAGAAAAAGAAAATAAAATAGCAAGACATGGAAAAGAAGATAATGGGATAATGAACAATAAGTCTTGGGAAACGTGGGAAAAATGCCTAATTTCAAAACCAAAGCTATATAACATAGCTGATATTAAATTGGTCATAAACTGTACCTGATTGTCTCAGTTTTTATCAGTAAATTCCATACTTTAGCTAAATGAACATTAAAAAAAAGATTAAGTACATGCACTCTGAGTGTTTAGAGAAACCCAGGTAGACTGCCTCGTGTATAGACAAGGACTAACTCTCTCTGGAGTGTGCTTGTCTGAGGTTAGTTAGGACTGCCTTTTATACTGTCTCTGAGGAATGTGGGATGATTCATTTGGGGATGTTGATACATTGAGCTGAAAACATAAGTGCCAAATATTTACCATCACAATTTCTGGCCATGCAAGAGTATGAAAATAAATGCTGGCAAGCAGACCTCAGGAAGATAGTAGAGACAAGCTTGTAATGCCAAGAGAAGTTTGTTATTTATAATCCACACCTAATGTAACAGCTCAATAGTGATTAGAATCTGGTAGGAGCAGAGGGGTTGATGTCTGTCTATCCCTTTTCTGTCCTTGTTTTCAGGTCCCTGCTCAGTGATCACAGCATGCAGATCCGTGTCCTTTAAACAATGCAGAAAGAAAATTAAAGCATTACTTCTTCAAAGCCATCCTCTGCACATCCACACAGGACAGCCTGTGATGGACAGGGAGTCTGTATGCAAGTGTCAATGTGGACATCTGATACACTTAAGAAAACACATGGTGTGTATGGGGGAGTGGAGTGATCCAGCTCTCTCTGACCACAAGCAGAGCTTCTGTTAGTGGAGAGGTGTGCTGGTCACATGCAAATGAGCTGCCTGAGGGGATGCAAAAGTGGGAAGGCTCTGTTGTGAGGGCGATTGCACACCCAGTTCAGTCAAACCAGAATCAGCAGGAGAGTCTATCATGGTATATCAGCACTTTCAAATCTTTGTCACTTCTCTCTGTCCTGCTCACCCTGACATTTCAACACATCCAAGAAAGAGGCACCTCTGGCTGTTCTTACGGTAACACGTGGCTATTTAGGGGCAGGAGACAGCAAGGAGGTGGCAATCCACCAACATTATGTCATGTGATGGCGACTGATTTTTATGTTTAAAGCTTACACTTGGCGTCCGGATACAGTCCACACATTGTCAGGAGCGCCAAGGTTCCCCTCTCCCCACTAACAAGAACCACCTGTGGCCAGGGCCAGCCCAACCAGGCTGCCAGAGAGCTCACTGGCCACAGGCTCACAGCTGCAGCAAAACAGAGCCCTGAAACTGGCCTTTCCCACGGGCAGAAACCTGCTTTTTTCAAAAGGTCTTTGCACGTCTCTTGGTTGACATCCTTGTCAAGTCCAGTGGACGACAGGAGGATGTAAATCACCTGTGGTGCAACGGCAGTAAGATAAAGTTGTGCCTGCTTCTTCCAAGGCTAAATCTGGCACTTTGCTCAGGGCGGCTATTATGGTGAATGCCAACAGCTCCACTGCAGGGACAGTCACTGCTGCCAAGGCTGCCAGGAAGGCTGGGAAGGGCTGCTCTGCCAGAGTAATCACTGCAGTTTACTTACTGGTGCATCTGTTGCTTTTTTCAGAGAATTTCAAACTTGGTAAAAATCCTGGCGCAAACAGGAGTTCACTGAATTTAACAACTGCAATGTGTAGCAAAAAGAGGTGGGTATTGATAACCGCATAAAGACCAGCAAGAGCTACGAATTCTCCCTAGTAAAGCCCTGTAAGTTTACACTGATTTTTGTGTTGTCACCACTCGACTTCCACCAAAACCTGAGCTAATCATTTTAAATCAATGTTGCATACAACTCTGCTATAAAGTGAGCACAGCATGGACATTTATTACATGCCCACTGATGAGTGCATCTCCAAGGAATCCCTCTGAATAAGCGTTGAAAGAGGTGAATTAATTTTGAGTGAATCTCTTAGTGGCAGACACTAAGCTGGAAATCTCACAACAGCGAGTAGTTTTGCAACATTTCCAACATTTTCTTGATACAACTGATTGGGAACTCCACCACTGGTTCTCCTGTCACATTTGGATATTCCAGACAGTGCTACCAGAATCATTAAAAATGTGAACTTCAAGACAGTCAAAAATTATATTAACCTTTTTCAGTGCTGAAAAGAGTTCAATCTGTAATGAAATTCTGATTCATTAAATAGGACTCCTTCTCAGTTGTTTTGAGCAGTTTCGCATATAAACCAGACCAGCCTGTTTCAACGAAGAAAAATGAACTAAAATGAACTAAAGAATATGCAAAGTTTGTTAAGAACAGGTAGACCTTCCTCTGGGAAAGAAGAAACAAACTTATTAGAGAAGATTAGAAGATTTACTATGACTTTTCCTGTACTCCTTGGTTTATCTATATTTTCAGCTCTTCTACCCTGTTCTTATGAATTCTGGTAACTGTCTGCTCACCGGCCACAGTTATAGGTGTGAATCACTTTGGACACCAGATACACATTATTATGTAGTTAGTAAAAAAGTGAAAACCACATGGACTCTGATGGTTCAGCTGATAGCAAATGAACTGTTTACTATCTAGTACAGAAACACTTCCTAGCACAATACTGAGAAACTCACTTTGTGATGCACCAGATCCTGGGCCAAAACATCCTTTGCAGAATCATGCAACTCAGGAGACAATCCCAGAATCACAGAATGGCCCAGGTTGCAACAGTCCTCAAAAGGTAATCCCATCCAACCTTTTTTGGGAAAGAGAGCCCAGATGAGCCCACCTGCCCTGGGCTACTTCAAATTTTAGAAAGAGATTACAATAACAACAAGGATGATTACTGCCTTTTGTCAATGGGAGTCTGAACTTGCAATTCTAAGCAGTTAACAAAATCAGTCACTTGCTTTGCAAAATGATTTTTAAAAGATAACGAAACTGAAGTTCTAAGAAAGCTAAAACCTTCTAAGAATTAACTGGCTTGTGACCAGGTTACAAGGAAATTCCCAAAACCTCAGAAATCCATACGAATGTAGTATTCTGCCTCTCAGAGGTGAGACACCTTTGAGACAGGTGCCAAAGTTGGTCTACAGCAAGGACTAACAGTGGCTGCAGCTCAGGTAAAACAGGTTGACAAGCTCTTGGCTCCAGTGAAGCTACAAAAGCAACAGGAGATCAGTGCCTTGCCCTGCAGAGAGGCGAGACACCACCACCAAGATAACTGATCAGCTACAGCTTGCTGCTTTGGCAGTATCTGCTCTCCTGCTGAGATTTTATTAGCACACTTAGCCTACAATTTAGGGAGAAAAGAATGACAGTTGGATGCCCCAGCCTGATCTTACAACTCCAGGAATAGTTTTGAAACTGTGCTTAAGCATTTATTACCCTGGATAAACTGAGCATTTGGTCTACAAATTCTGAATCCAGATCAAAGCCTTCAGGGAAGTTCAAATGGAGGACTTAGGACTGGACTCATCTTAGATAAATCTGAAAACAAACCGAATATTCTGACCCTACCATCTGCAGCAAATGTCAGTATAACACTCCCTGCAAAAATAAAAAGTCATTTAAGCAATTTTGTTACTAATCACTGTACAACCTATTTAGAAAGTCTTGCTTAAGGAGATTTATAGGCATCTTTCAGATGAAAATTTCCTATGGAAAAGACAGCCTTAGATTAGACTTCCCCACTGAGATTGCAACAAAGCAATCACTTCTGTAATTCCAAATTCCCATTCACTTAAAGAAGATGTGAAATAACATCCCACTATGAAGTGTATGACACTCCCTGGACTCCGAGGTTTGCCTCACTTTATGAGGGTGATGCCTTCCTATAGATGAATAATTCATATTTAAATTATTTTGAACATTTCTTGCCTGCAAAGTACAAGCAATACAAGAAAGACCCAGAACTCTAAGAAAGCACATAGCTTTTAATTTACATCCGACTACTGGATCTTTAAATTAATATGCTTATAAGCACAGTTTTGGACAGGAACAACTTTAATGACTCAGGATAAACTTCATACCGCTGCACTGATCCTATTTCTTCATATTGGCAAGGCCTTATCATTGCCCCAATTACATCCTTTTGCCAAAATAAACACCAGCAGGAAGAAAGGAGGCAGCAATCTGAAAAATGGCAAACCTATTATTGCATATTTTTTCACACTGTGACAGAATGTACAATATTTCTAATGTCATTTTAGCTCATGGACTTTTTTCATTAACTCAGGTGAAAAGAATTTTCTGGCAGAAATATATTTTCCAAATTTTGTTTTAAATGGATACTTCTTGTTATTGTTTTCCCTTTGATTGGTAAAGTACCAATTTTGCAATATGGCAGCAAGACAACACAGAAGATTCCTATTTTAAAAGATGTTATAAATTAGTGTGGACATTTTATTTGACAAGAGACCAGCTGAACCCTAACCAGTGTTAATTTATGTAACTAGATAAGTCCTAACTGAAGGGTAAATTCAGCCTTACTTACACCAGTCCTCCTGAGCCATTTAGGACCACTCTTCCCAAGACTTTTAGAGCACTGCCTTGAAAGACTGCTGCCCACTTCTCCACAGTGGGTTGGTCCAGAGAAGAAAAGCTGCCAGTGGCACAGGCAGCTTCATGCAAGCTCTGCTGCTAGCATGCCTACCCCGGCAACATCAGCTATACCTCAAACTTATCAGTACCCTATAGATTTTTTAATCTGCAGATCCTAGTGTGCACTGAGCAGCATTCCAGTGTGTGTTTGTGTTCATGCCACTTCTATCTGCACCTCACAGAACCAGAAAGCCACAACAGTACATCTGAAACTCTGTAGAAGATTGATGCCTTCATATTTGCTAACAGCACTATGGCATATGCACAGGGCTATGTTATCACAGTATCCTTTTTTGGGGGGAGAAATACTGAATTTTGAGTTGAAGAGATCTTAAAAGGAAGGAACAATATAAGGATGATGCAAATCTTAGCTGAAAGGTTTGCTGAAAGATTAACTTGAGAACTTTACATCTTGTTTGGGTATATCTTAACTTCATTTAGTCTGAAATCAATTGATACAGTGGCTGAGTGCATTACTCAAAGATGACATATTTTTTATTGATCACAAACAAATTGTACATTTCTTGTCAACTTGAGAAGTCAAACTCAGAAAAAACAACATCAGCAGCTTTTTAAAACACCAGGTTTATGCTCTGCAGAGAGAAATAATATCCACCAGCAGCCCAGCAGGAGAGTTTCTACATCTGCCCTTGCATCTGAGAAGAGCTTAACCTAGGGATCAAGCCCTCAAAACTTTACAGCTCATGTTTTAGCTCCCCTTCATTTAGGGAAAAACATCAGTTTGTAATAGAATCATAGAATCATAGAGTAGTTAGGGTTGGAAAGGACCGTAAGATCATCTAGTTCCAACTCCCCTGCCATAAGCAGGGACACCTCACACTAAACCATGGCACCCAAGGCTTTGTCCAACCTGGCCTTGAACACCGCCAGAGATGGAGCATTCACAACTGCCCTGGGCAACCCATTCCAGTGCCTCACCACCCTAACAGGAAAGAATTTCTTCCTTATATCAAATCTAAACCTCTCCTGTTTAAGTTTGAACCCATTACCGCTTGTCCTGTTACTACAGTCCCTAATGAAAAGTCCCTCGCCAACATCCTTACAGGCCCCCTTCAGATACTGGAAGGCTGCTGTGAGGTCCCCCTGCAGCCTTCTCTTCTCCAGGCTGAACAGCCCCAACTCTCAGCCTGTCTTCATAGTACTAAAGTTAACACATGCAAATACATGTACTTGCTTCATGTTTTTTTCATACAGTGGGTTTATTACAACTAAGTAAGGAGAGTTCATACAACTAAGTACGAGAACAATCTGCTGCTCTCTTCTTGCAAAAAGACATTAAATAGAATATTCTGGATGAGAATAAGAGGAATATTTGGGGAACTGGATTTCTTTCTCAGCATATATTTTACCCAAGCAAGCCACCCACTAATATTATTAATGAGAACTCTGCATATTTAGCTCTGCTCCAAACCAAGATGGTACATAAAATAGCAAGGTATCAAATTTCTTCTAGGATGAAAAATATTAAGATACTTTTTCTGCACCATTCTAGTATATGTGTCTCTCATTCTTCTCCTCTAGCCACTGCTTATATACCAGTTCTACTCTAATGATTAAAAATCATATTAGTGGCTTTTCCTCACACTCAAATTTGCATTTCCAAGCACTGATAAAACCTGTCTTGATACTCTTCAAACACATCTCCTTGAAAGCAGATCAAAGAAAAACCATGGCAGAAAGAATTGTGATTACAGAAACAAGGAAGATGTATTTACTGCACCTTCTGTTGAGTTGTCATTCGTGTTTTGGATATTCAAACATAATTTCCTACATAATTTAGAAGGTTAGTCCCTCACATATTGTCATGTGTAAAAGGCAGAGTACTCAACAGTACCAATTCAGGAGAAAATCCTTTGATTCTCCTCCCTATTCCTCCCAGGAGCGGGGAAGAAGGAAGGGGGGGAGAGAGGGGAGGACTAGACACTGGGTTTAAACCACGACAATCTGACAGAAGATAATACCATCTTCTGCTTACAGAAAGGTCAATACATACTCCAAAGTCCAACACATTGACTTTTTTTTTTCCCAAAAAAAAATTAACGACTAAGTTAAAGTGGCGTATTTGTACTGAATGAGACTGTATCCTACAATGTAGCATTACACTATTAGAAAAAATAATTAAATAAGGTTGAGACTAAATTAAGTAGAAACTAAAGTAAATAAAATAATTTTAAATAAGAAAATGTTAAAAAGACAAAAAGGACTTTTGCAGATGACACATATAAAGCGAGTTTCACGTATTCCAGCAAAATGGCATGAAACACATACTTCCTCCCCTTTAGAAAACGTTACTGCTATCTGGTGATAAAAAGGTGATAAAAACCTGTGACATTATATTCCGTAGCCAAATAGTTCAGGTTTTGAAACCATGTTCTCTTTCTTTTCTTAATGCAAGCAGAACGTGACATAATGACTTTAAGTAACTTGTGAGCGTTTTAGCTATTCGGCACTAGAAATCAGCCATTCTCCCACACTGACCTCTAGGTGGCACAAAAGAACTTAAACTAAGAAGATCTTTCCCGATTTTTTAGGTAATGTGCCTTCCCCGTGAAGCTCCGAGTCAGCAATTCTAACATAGCAAAACGCACATCTATTCACCTGTATTAATTAAAATGTCAAAATAAGTATTAAAGTGATGGTTACTGTGACCATGCAGGCTAATTTTTTACTGCTTTCAATGGTGCACTGAGATGTAAATCATGAATTGATTCTCCACAGTACATCTAATATCCTTTCACCTTCAGCTTATAAGACTGAAAAGGAACAACAGGTTTACGAGAACTAAAGTTCAGATTTACATTTAATTTAACATAGGGATTACTACTAAAACTATATACCATAAAAGCCAATTTGCAATCATAATTCAGCAGAAAGAAAAAGTAGTAATGAGAAAAATACATCCATTACTTCATCATATTTTAGATTACAATATGTAAAAAATTAAAGAGTCAGTGAAATCACATCCAACCAATATTTACTGCAGCAGTAACTAGAAATGCTGCTTTTTGACTTAAACAATATAGCTGTTAGTATGAACCTAAGACTGGCATGTTCTGCAGGACCAGAAAGAAATTTATATTAACAGTCTAATGTAATGCACACCATGTGAAGTATACCAGCAGCCCTTCAGTACCTGCACCCAATGATGGCACCACACATGCATTTTTCCCCAGTTAAGACACTATGACTTAGGAGCATTTCTTTTTGTCTGCCAAAAAATGTGCACGTGTACACTGCCCTTCTGTCTATACCACCACCTATGTCCTTTATCTTCTGTCTTAGCCAAGGTATTCCCACTCATACCTGAGTTTCATTCTGAGCAAAACCAAAATCTGTTCCACTCCTAAGCTGTCCCAGCTCTCTGCATACAGTAGCCCAGGTGGGATTTCCACCACTCTATCATTCAAAACCATTCAGTCAGAATGAACATGAATTTATGCATAAAATTTGTCAAAGCATCATGTGGAAGATCATTTGCATCAACACGTGATGACAAAGCATTGTAGCATGTGTCCACAACTAAACAGGAAAGGAATTTGTCTCACCTGGCATAGAAATCTTTTGGTGGAACAACCTCCTGAAAGAACTGTAGCTGGTACAGATAAAGTCCAATCAAGTGCCCCGCACTGAATATAGCCATTAATACACACAGACAGCTGAATATCAGCGGATCAAATGCTTGGCAACAGGACCACCATGTGCACAGGCCCAAAAATACAAAGAAATACACAGCTGAGGTCAAAGATGGCACCATCATTCCTGTAAAAAAACAAAAAATAAAAACAAAAAAAAAAAAAACAAAACAACAAAAAAAGGATGGAGGGTTGGAAAAGTGCAGGAAATATCAGTATTTGTTAAACCTTCAATCTGACAAGAAATATATAAAACAATTTAGTCCAGTTAGTGTCTATGGCAATTATTACAATTAACTCTTAAGACTGCTATTAGCTTTGAAACTACAAGAAAAGGATCTTCTTTTTTTTTTTTACTCAATGCACTTCTGCCACACCTTAACACTTAGTACACAACTACTCTCCAGAACTTCCTTTGAGATGAAATCTTCCTTTGTAAAGATATTTCTCAAAGCATGGAGAAAACCAGAAACACAGCTGCAGGGCTACCCAGCAGTGCCTGAGAGCAGTGGTGCATTAAACTTCGAAATGAAATGTAAGTATGAGATGCTAAAATGGCAGGAAGGAACAGTGAAAAAACCTCTCATATGAATCTTGAGATATCTTGAGCTATTAATACCAAAAAAACCCTGATGTAGATACTGACAAGAGACCTATGGAAAATCCAGAGAACAGTCAGGAAAGTTTGCTTTTTTAACTCTCAGAAATTTGTAATTTACATACGACAAAGACTCTGCTGGTTTACACATGTATACTGTTTTTGTTCTTTACATGGAGTGGAGTATTTCACTTGTGAAAATGTGTGACTGGTGAAGCAAACCCAATGCTCAGTGGGTAGCCTCCAAAAATCAGTGAGGAAGCAGGAATGACACACATGTCTGAAAGTGGCAACCATGACAAAATGACAAGAGAGCCTACATCCAAGCACAGCAGCCCTGTGGAGTCTCTACAGTAACAGCACTGAAACTAATAGGGATGCCTGCCTCAGTTTTTTTAAGTTTTTTACTAGTGCACATTTAGGAGCCACCTTCCTCAGGCCAGACCTGCAGGCTCCTGGTGGTCTGTGGCTCTGGTGTGCCCACTGGCCCCACAGCTGGGCCAACCACTCTGCCAGAAGGACTTGAACTTTGCCAGGTGCTAGGTTGCCATGCTTTCTGGGGACAGCGCCCTGAAGGTCGGTCCCCAGTTGGGATTAGTCCATGCACTGTAAGGATTCATCCACAGTCATTTTACCTGAGCTTCACCATCACATATTTCCCATTGTACTTTAAACCAAGTCTTTAGTCTAGGGTGCTCTGTCTTTGCTTCAACATGTAACATGCTGGCATTGCCACTGGCTCACAGATTTAAAACATGACAGGACAACAGGGACCATTATTCTGACTGCCTTCTTGATGGTGGCTGTAAAACTTCTGCTGGAAAGCAATTTCTGCCTCAAGCCTGTAACTACTTCCTTTCTTTTTTCAAAGATACTTTTGTCTTTATTGAAACACTTTAGGAGAAGAAGAATCCACTATATCTATGTATAAGTTGTTTATTATGGCAGATTACTCTGGCTGTGAAAAAGTCAGAATGTATTTCTGGTCTGAAGTTGAAGGGGTTTATCACTTAACTATTGGCTCATAACTTCTATTAGATGGGAAGTCTGTTAAAAAAATAGAGGCACGTTGTACTTTGTCAGTAGTTTACGGCTGCAGTCAAATCACCCTTCATCAGCTTCCTTCTTGGCACAGTAAGTAAGGAAGTATTTAACTAATTAAGCTCATAGTTTCCCTCAGGAATACAGCCTTCCCAGACCTCAGGTCCTTTTTGTAACTCTGCTCTGAATACCTCCTGGCTCTCAGCTTGTGTTGGAGTTCCACAGACAAGCTTCCCATGCTCACCCAGAAGAAATTGCCCTTGTCCACTGCTGTGTGATCCTTCTGCTTCATCCTCCCTAGGTGATGTTCACCCATGCAACTTCAGAATGGCAACAGGCATTTCAAAACATTTTTAACGGCATCTCTCTTCTCTGATGTTCAGCCCCATGGTGATCCACATAAACTATTTTTGTCCCTTTGTAGATTTGTTACTTTGCACTTGACTACATGTAAGGTTGTCAGATAATCTTACATGCCTTAAAAAAGGCACATCTGACCAGCCCTTGTCATTTAGTATCATTTTTTTAACTGTTGTTTTATACTTCATATACTAGTATACTTACACATTAAGTATATACAATTGTACATATACTTTATATGTAATGAGTCCATTAAAACATGTGATTAGACAAATAAATGCTAATTTACAATTATTGCTCCAATCATGAATTCATTAATTGCAACCTACAGTGATTTTGTACACTTCCATTCTGGCTGTAGCTGACTATGCGGTACTAAATCAAATGTCTTATAAAAAGGTTGGCTATATCATATCAAAGCAGCTACTTTTGCTAACCACATCAGAAACCAACATGAAGTCCGCTTATCTGCTTATCACTCTTTTCACACACTACACAGTCAACCTATTTTTTTATTTTTCCTTTTTGTTTTTTAGAGCTTATGTAAATACAGTTCTTTTTTACATTAGGCAGTGTCAGAATTCACATTACAGTATATAAATATATGGTCACTTATAATATGGAACCATTCACCATTTGGTTATAACAGCAGCTGTGAAAGTCGTATACAGCATGATAGGGTCACAAAGTATTTGTAAAAATATTAAACAACTCAGCATATTCCAGTGCCTGCCAAAATTTTAATTTAAATAAAATCAGCAGCGATTTCTCTTCCCTTAAAGATTTCCATTGTTATTCCCACAGGTGCCAGAGTGCTGAAAACTCATTTGTTAAATGCATAATCTAATGAGGTCTGGAGGAAATTTTTCAATTGCACCAACCTGCTGAACCAAGTAAAATTGTAACAACAACTTTTCCAGTGGTGATGATCATGTTGCCAATAAACTCCCTCAGTTTGGATGCTATGAAAGCAATTCTACGCAGCATTTTTAATTTCATGGTTTCCTCAAATTCTGCTTCACCACAGTCTTCATCATCCAGATCTTCTTCATACATCAAAGCATCATCTGGCTCTAACTTTTCTCTTACAGCCTAAATGAGGAGGGGGGAAAGAAAAAGATAATGCAAAAGAGAGAGACAGAGACAGAAATAAATATGAATTTAAAACCACGGATATGTTATTTAGCAATAAATTATCACAATTTTTGACTATGTGCAAGTAATGAGAATTAAAGAGGGTGTACTAAAGCTAAAGTTGTACACTGATGGCTCCTATTTCATATTAAGGGCTCTCTCTGAGAAAGGCTGCAATCCTCCTACAACAGGCTGCTTATTCATTTTTATATGAAATTTGGTTTCCTCAGCATTCTTTCTGTCTTGCTCTCTACTATCTGCTCAATTCCTATTTGCCTTAACGGCTTCAGGTATAAGATCCAGTCACTAAGCACAAGTGCCTTGCAGGTTCATGTTCCTCAATAAATCTTACTTTTCAAACCCTTCCCCATAAACCCTATCTCAGACTTCAAATGCAAACCCTAAAACTGCGCAAGTAGCAGTGATCTGAGTCATGACAGTAAGGGCAGAAATAAATGGATAGATAGTTCATTGGTGACTGAAGGGCAATTCAGGAGAGAAAAATATACACTAAGCAGAGTCTCGGGTAAAGAATAAGAAATGGTGAGATTAGCTGATGGAGAAAGAAAAGGAGAAAAAGTGAGCAAGAGAGAAGTAGTGAAAGCTTGAGTGATCTGCAACAATTTAGCGAGAAATGAGACCAGTGGCTTAGAACTACACAATGGAAAAAGGAAAAGAAGGAAACATGTAAAGGCCCCTCATACTTGAGTGGTTTGCTAGGATTTGGCAGTGGCCTTCATCATCAAGGCTCCATCGTATCTTGGAGACCAGAAGACATACACAGCTATTGAGTGATGCAGACTAAATCATAAACCCATGGTGAGAAGCTGCAGGATTAGCAAGAGGCCCACCCAAAGATACAATTTATGGAAAAATTAGTCATTCACAGATATGTAGGGGTATATTTAAAAAACCCCAAAATAATAGTTTTGAGCCAGGTTCTCCCTTGGTGTAATACAGAATAGCTTCTTTGGCACTAATCTGAACTTGTATTAGCTAACGTTAGTTCTGGCCAAGCAATATCTCTGCATGTGAAAGTAAGAAAGAGAGACTATTGGTATTTTTTACCAGAATAGCATTTTTAGATTTATTGGTGACATTTGGCAGCAGAAAATTTCCACACCAACAGATAGGACTGCAGTAGGAACAGTTGAACTCTCAGGCTACTTAACCAAATTCTTCAGTACCACTTTGTTATGTGGATTCCCAAAGGAACAAAATCCCCTGTGGACTCCTTCATTTCACCTCTAAGCTTGGTGCCAACTTTCTCCTCTTAGTTTGAAGCATTAACAATGTTATGAATGCCTAGAACAAGCCTGTCTATTCTCAAGTGTATCTATTTTACAGACAATGAAATACAGATTAAATACAAGTAGGGCTGATCTGGGAAATCTACCTTTCTCTTAGACATATCCAGCTATTTCATTATCTATACTCATTATAAATGTCATTTCAATTGCTTTGTTATTGTCACCATTCACTTATACAGCTCTCAGCACATGAATTGTTAGCTCCTTCTGCAAAATAATGGAGAAGAGATGGCAGCCCAAACATGCAGTCATCACAGTTCAAGCTATGCAGCACAAAGAGGCATTCTGTTCATCACTGCCGCTCATTTCTGAGTTCCTATCTAAACAGGAGCTACTTAAATATTCAGAAACAATGCTGACAGTAGGCTAAACAATACATTATGCTCGCTCTTCTGCTACAGCTGTTTCAGTGAGAAAGTTATATAAATGGCAAAAGTTATGATCATTTCTGCTTGAGCTGTAATTACTAGATGAACCAGCTCCTCATCTAGTCCTTTTGGGCCCAACCCTGCTCTTTCTAGACTGGCTGTAGTGCTCTGTGCCTTGAGCTTAGTATGATCAGTGAACAGTGAAACCTTCAATTGTGTTCATACCCTGAACAACAGAGAATGAGTGAGGCTGCTGGACATTTACAGGTCATGAAATAGCATACCTGCTATACATGGGTCTGTGTGAAGGAGATGCTTATATTCTTCAGCTAGTGCTTTCAATTTGCTGAAGACAATATGCATTAAAATGTGGAATTGCTGATAAAAATGTAGAGGAAAGTTTTCAAGACAAGTTATTCCACGGGAGATTGTCAGGACTCATATCTATATGAATAATATAAATCTACATTGATCATGAAGACAGGATTCATACATTTATAACAGCTTATGCTGAACTGGAGTTCTGTCTAAATTGCTGAGATAGCACTGAATTATATATATGCAGTAACCGAAAATCAGAGTCTGAAAAGTCACAGAACAATGAAATGTTATCCATGCAGTAGAAAATGTTCTTGAGGGAGAAATTAAAAGAAATTAAAAAAATTTAAAGCATGAATTAAAGGAAAATACACAATACCTTAGAACAACAAAATAAAAAGGAGGAAACGGAAGTAAGAAAAGCACATAGAAACAGCCCAGTGAAAGATGGAACTTGATATCCTTTACTGTCTCTTCTCTCTACCTGCCTCCCTCACCTCAGGTGCCAAACACCCAATTTCACACACCTTGATCTCTTCAAAATGGGCCTTTGGATTTTACTATCACAATTACCAGGACTATAATTCTTTAACTCGGCCAGTCTAATCACTTAAGTTTCACTGATCTGAAGGACCCTTAGGCTACATTTTGTCTTAAGAGTTCAGTACTGACACATACTTCATAGCATCCCCAGGTAGAAGCAGTAAGTAAGTGGGTATTTTGTACCAGGATACAGCTGAGAAGGAGATGATGGTCAAAAATGTCCCAAATGTTACCAAAGAGGCTAACTTTCCTTTTATTTCCATTTTTATTTAGGTATAAAAATATGGATTCCAATTTTACAAAGAAGTTTAAACCTCACAAACAACTCACAGGAAATGCAGAAAAACCTACTTCTGGTGTTACTGTGGTCATTTGCTGTTGGGAAGAAAACTTGAGCATTTTTAACCTCAGCAGATAACAAACTGATTTCCTAAGTTTTCCTTCCAAAACTACAAATGTCTGTTTGGAGTCAGGGTTCTTCAGCCACTTTCCTCGGTTTAAGACAAGCTGGCAAATGGGAGAACCTGATTGTCAACAACCATAATCTGAAGTCCTAGAAGCCTTATCAGACACATACCATTCTGCAACTTTTCAGCACAGCCTGAATTACCAGTGATATGGCTGTACAAGAGCTGCCTGTTTTCAGAGACTAGGGCTTTGCACCAGGCTGGAATGGGTGGGTTAGCTTTGGTATCACTGTCTTCCCTATCTGCAAGTGCTTTTAAGGATAATACCTCAGTCCTTAACCTTATTCTGTTTACCTCCCAGTGGTGTCATTCATGACCCAGTCAATGATTATTTCAGTGAAAAGACTACAACAACTAAACAACTATAGGTTTGATGGGGGGGTTTTGTATACAGATGTATCTGTTTGTAATTCAGTATCCAAGGTGAAGTCAAGTAGCTGAAAGGCCATGTTCCTTTCCTGAAGTAGCTGAAATGCCATGTTCCAGTGTATGTCAGAAAGATGACAAACTTTGGATTCCCCCACTCTCTTATTCACTGCCCGCCAACTGGATTATCTGGGATGGCTTTCCAGTTTCCCATATTGAGCACTAGAAATTGCTGAAGGAAAGCAAAGAGTGAACAGCTTTTACATCCAACATGGTGATAATTTGCCCATTTTTTTTAACACTTTCTGATGATTAAATAGCCACCTACGTACACACTCATCCCAGAACACCATTACTCCAGTCAGACTGTTTTTGCAAAGCTCTTTTTACTGTGTGGATTAGTGTAAAGCTACAAACCCATGCTACATAGGCGACAGTTAGAAAAATACTTTTACCTCCATAATAAATTACTTATTATGCAATTACAGGATCCCTGTGGATGCTGATTAAATCAAATAAACTTCTCCATTCAAGGAGTACAGCGCATTTGTGAAGCCATAAACATGTGTTTCCATGACCTTTGCTCTGCAGAGCAGGGCCTCAGGACTTTTTATAAACAAACTAAATGCAGTTTAGGTTTTTCAGCAATAGTGTAGAAGTCCCAGGAGTATTTATTGTACAACACTTTTTTTAAACTGCCAAACTGAGATAGAAAACAGGCAAGGAAACAGTACAGCCTCTGTGGCAGCTATGGCAGATACTATTGTGGCCAGGGCCAGAATGTCCATTAGCTACTTTGGGGGCTGCTTTATTAACATCCAACTTTTAAATGTTTCATCTGGTACAGTATAAACACTACCGCACAAAGATATCCTCTAGTCCCAGAGATATATTTACTAACAGGAAGCCTCAAATCCAACCACCTAAAACCCATTCCTGCTTCAGAACACTCCCTGCTTGGTACCTGCATTTAATGGTATTGTGCCTGTAAACACAAATTTGCTCATTTATTGATTTTTTATTCTAGAGAGGACATGAACTAAACTCTTAACAAATTCGTGAGAGTCCCAAAATTTAACCAATCAAAACTGCTACAACTAAGGATATACAAGTCTCAGAATGGACACAACTCCCATCTCTGCAAATGTACTGCATTAATTATCAGGACCTCACCACTGTGCACTGCTAAGCTCACAAAAGTAAGTTCTCATGAGACTTCAGGTGCTTCCTTTTTTCAGTTGGCTCATAAATACTGTACAAATAGACTCTTTTGCAGTATTTGGACACTTCCTCCCAGCCAGAAGTAGGAAACAAACAGACAGGAGTGAGAAAATGAGAAATAACCCTGAGAAAAACATGCAGTTATGTGAAATTCACCAAGTGCTATTAACATGTTGCTTCTAGAAATTTTAACTAAGTTTCAATGGATCCTGGTGTGTCATTTTATCAATTATTTGTCTATTATGTGGACATTTTAAAAGTTATAGAGATGCAGTGATAAGCCCCATTATCAAACTTAATGTTGAGATGACAGTGTTTTCCAAGGGTCTGAATTGCTGATGGCAGAAATGCAACTGGCAATTGTATTGCACAGCAGCACTGTGATGCTCTCAAGGCAACTTGCTTGTTGTGTGGTTATGCTCTGCAGAGAACCTCTGTGAAGGAAAGCCTGCAGCAACCTCCTCAGGAATAGTGTGTGAGTTCACTGACTTAAATACACTCTTGTTGCCTCTGAATTGCAATGGAGACTGCAGTGCTCACCCAAACACCCAACCACATCCCAGAGTCTGCTCTTTCCTGGGACCCCCACAGCAGCCTTATCTTAACAGCTACAGGTGTGCAGGTTTGGCACAAGGGCAGAGTGGTACATCATAGCAGATCATGTTATTTATTTGCTGATGATACCAGAGAAGTGCTTTCATGATCTGAATTAGCTTAAAGGTGCATGGTGTGGCTTGAAGAAAGGAGACAAGGAGCAAGCCACAAGGCAGACTGCATGGTCTGACCTGGCAATTTTAGTCAATCTTCACAAAAACTACTCTAGATGTTGCATCCCATTTCTTTAAAGTCACCTGCATTGTCTTCAGGCTGCCCTGCAGTTTGCATGCCCTGGAGCAAACACTCATGGCCCACAGCTGACATTATTATTGTAAAAGCATGATTCTCTCTTTGGCAGAGAATTAAGATATCACTTACTATGATTATTTCTTCACCTCTATTCATAAATCATATTTTTATTCTGTATCTGTGATACAGTAGCACAGATACAGTTTACTAAGCGTCTTTTCTAAGTCTGTTCAAGCCATTACTATGCCAAAGTTTTTGGACGTCCTTTTTATTAAAAAACAAACAAAAAAAAACCCCAAACCCAAAATCAAAACAAAACCAAGTTAATAAACAGTCTGGTTTAGGAATCACCTGAGATAAACTATTTGATTCAACTACACCAGCAGAACTATAAAAATAGACTCTCACTCTCCCCCTAATATCACACTGGTTTAGTACAATTGCCTCCATACTGCGTAAGCCTGTGTATTCAATCTAGATGGGTCATATCACAACATGACTTAGTTCCTGTTTTTAAGCTTGCCCTAAAAGACTTCCCCATCCTCACATCCTCCCCTTCCCCCCCAGAAAAAGTCTTTAGCTTTTATTCTCATAAATAATTACCTACCTACTTCTAGGAGCAGAATATACATATGTGTCTGTAGAAATGTGCATATTTCTATAAATAAATATTTTCAATATGTCTACATTTTCTTTATTTTTAGGAATAATTATTTTGATAAAATAATCAAAATAACAAAATACTCTTCAGACAGACCTAGCTGCAAGTGCAAAAACTGGAAAAGAAATTTAACTGCTACTTGGTTTATCACCAAAGGAACTGCAAGCCCTTAATATAATATAAATGACTATATTTCTAACCTGCAGTCAATGCTAAACCGTGTTAAGGTAATCATTTATTGAATTTCCAATTTTGCAAGAAAGTGAAAAACTCCACAGTTGTTCTGAAAGTGCCAGCATGTGAGAAGTGGATTTCCCTGGGTTTTGTGCCACAGAATAGTTACAAAAAGTTTCCACATAAACAATTCCCATGTCGTTCAACTTAAGCTGTACAGAAATGGGACTGCCTGGCAAGAATATGTTCTGTAAGGTCATTTTGTATGAGATACATGTGGTGCCGACAGGAAGCTCAAGCAGGTCTGCAGAAAACCAAAGGGGAACACCGCTCTATATCTGGATAGGAGGTGCACATGGAGGGAGGGCTACAGACTGTGAGCCAGGACGGAAAAAGGAAACTGGGTAACTTCAGGGGAAGACCGTGTTCCATGAACTGATCGAGTGTGAGAAAATTACAGTGAACATTTTGGTAGTTGTGACATTAATGAGATAGAAGCATTTTGGAATTCAATCAATAACCTAAAATGTATATGACAACTGAATCGCTGAAAAGAAAAATGCTATATTAACCCTAAGTCTTGGAGATCTTAACAAAAAATTTTATTACTGGTAGATCTCAAGTGGGGTGAAGCTTAGGTTAAAGGCCCACAAAGTATTAAATGAAATCATCAGGGATGTATCATCTGAAATAACTTTCAGTGTGCTTGCAGTGTTTGATAGGAATGAATGACATACACTTCCACGGTAAAATCTCATGTGGGAAAGTCATTTGTTACAGAAAAAAAGGCTCAGCTATTTACTGGAAGCACACGGGGACAGAGGCATTTAGCGATCCAGAGGAAATGAAAAACAAATTAATAAAGACAAGCATAGTTCTGAAGCATGATAACAGGAAGGCAACTCATGAAATCCTGTATACAATACATATTGTACTGAGAGGGCAAAAGATTATTTCACTTCCCAATGTACCTATCGCACCTGAGCAAACACCAAGTGATTTCAGCACAAGACTCTCTCAGCCAAAATGGAAATAGAGTTTCATATCTTCACTTCAGAAAGCTGTCAGGCATGTAAGCCAAATGCAAAAGAGAGGAGAACTTACAGGAAGAGTGCAATGGTTTGGCCTGAGACGATTAAACACATATTTTAGTGGAAAAGAAATAGGAAGAGCTGGGTTACGACTACAAGGCACAATTCAGTACAAACTCTGAATGAGCTAGTGCGGGTATGGGAAACAGCACAGCACCCATATGGAGTAATTCCTGGACCAAGAAATACACACACTGTACAATTATCCATCTTAAGGACAATAAACAGCCCAACCATGGTTCTGTGGTTATCTGCAGTATTGCCTCAGCTCATACTGAAGTGACTTGGTACTTCTCCAGTACCAGCCTGAAGAGCCACAGATTACTGGGATGAATAGGAGAATGGGACATCCAGTCTAAAAGAGGATCCAAAAATACTCATCATATATCATCTTGCAAAAAAATGCTTAAATAAATATTTTCTTTCTCACAAAATATCATAAATAAATGCTAGAGAGGGGAACAGTATATTGAAGCAAAAGAACAGAACTGTAAGGGTCATAATGCAGTTACGAATACATGTACAACCTAAATTAGACATTTTCAAACCACCAGAAAAGCAAAATTACAGAACAGGGCCCTATCAGGAGCAATGGATGAAGAAAAATTGCCTTGTTTTCAAGATGGTGCTTTCTACCTTCCAGAGGGAATTGTGTGATGCCGCTGCCTGCAGTAGCAGCAGACTGAATTCTGTGACCCAGGAAATTCTTTCTTGTACTGTGTTCAGATCTACAAAGGCAAAATAATATTCCAAGATTTTCATCACTGGTTAACACCTCTATATCTCATAATCTGGAATTGAGAACTGTTCAAAGAGCAAACCAGTAACACCACTGCAAAGCTGCCACAAGAAGAATTTCGTCATATCATGTATCTAACCAAAATGGGACAGGTGCACTCCAAAGTTTCATGCTGAACAGGCTAACAGCATTTGGTAATACAGAAGGCATTGTACTACGTATTTTTATGTAGCTGAGGCACTGCTGTAGTATAATTATATATTTGTGTTAAGACTTATCCAAAGACATGCGCATCAAACCAAGAAGCTAACGTAACTTGTAAACTTTTGACCCTTGTTAAGATGAGATGCATTAGAATTGTTACTGTGGGAGGCAGCTGGGTAAGGTCTGGCAAACTTCACCATTACAAACATCACAAGGGAAGCGATGAGAGCCTCACCTACTGTTTTAAGCCACAAAAATAAGGTTATTAAATCCTACTTACACCATGATCAAAGCACACTAAAATCAACTGGGTTTGCACATATTCCAGAGGTCAAAACCAAAGACATATTTATAAACAACCTGAAAAGGTAAGCCAGTTTAAATAGAGGTGACAATGAGAAGAAAAAAGAAGAATAAAAGAGGTGTTATCAGGAAGCTAAAAGAAGCCAGGAAGTTATAACCCTCTCTAAGAAATTCTTTTTCCCTCTTTATCACATAGAGTATTTTCCACAATAGCCATCATTTGCTGTCTCTGAAGAGAAGCAAACAGTGAAGAAGTTCCATATGGAAAGATGTTCAGAGAAATTAGGACCAAAAGGCCCCACATCAGTGAGAGCGAATCAAGTCAGGTGAATGTTTGGTGCTGGTAAAACGAAACAATAAATCATCTTAGGAAAAATATACCCATCACAGGCTTTATGAAAAATGGGCACCATTGTAAAAAGCTCAAAGGATATCTCTGCATCTGAAGGCAAGAAAAATGGCAAGTTGCTAGCAAATACAAGGACTGGGACATTAGACCTTTCTTGGAGCTGTGCTCTGAACTGAACTAATTATCCATATTGTACAGGACATCCAGATAATTGATACACTAGTAGAATTTTCCAACCCAACAATCTCTGAATCTAATAGTGATTGTCATACTACCATCATTTAAATCAATAACAAGATTTCGCCTGAAATGCTGAGGCATTGATATTCCTTGTAGCTCAGATGACTATTGCAGAACTATAGCTAGTTCAGAAAAAAGTAATGAAAATGACAGAAGAAATAGAAAAAAAGAACAAGGATTGCTTATCTTTAAAAGGACATATATGCAAGATAATATATTTGAGTTCCATTATACCATCTCACTGTGTTTTGTAACATGTAACACAAGGGACCTTTCATAAAATTAAAAAGTGTTAAATTTAAAGTAAAATCAGAAAGCACTTATTAAATTGTGGAAGTCCTTGCTTCATGATGCCACCAAAGCCAAGAAATTAATGAGATTTTAAAAGGGTCTGGATAATTATATGTTTAACAAGATTATTCAGAGTAGCTGTAATTAAAACCAACATTTTTTGGAAGGGATTTGAAACCACATGTTTTAGAATTAAAACCTTTCTCTCACTAGGAGAGGTCAGCATAAATTGTAATATTAGATATGGAGAAAAATATATTCCCTTACTTGCTTACTGCCCTTACCAAGCAGCTAGCAAATACTTTCAGGATGAGGATACTGGTCTCAATGGGCAATTTCTAGACTAGGAAGCCCTTGGACAAGGTGGCATATTTGTATCTTTCAGAGCCTATCCATTCTGTTCTGTATGTATTGCAGTCACACTTGAAGACCTGGATCATAAGAGATCTTTTGATGTACTATGTGCCCATTATAGGTGTAGGACAAATAGCCAGGTTACTGTTTAGAAAGATGCAGCTTAGTCACTGTTCAGCAAGACAAAGGCAACTGAGCATTTTTAACTGCTCCTATTTGCCAAGGAACACAGAAGCCCAGAGACAGATGAAGTAATGGACTGGAGGACACAAACCAAGTTTGTGGCCAAAGTGAGAGCCACACTGTTGCTTGTTTTTTTCTTTTTCTTTTTTTGATCCCAAACAAATCTCTGCCTTCTGCAGAAAAAGAAAGGTGGAGGATCTGGGATCAAGCTTGCCTCAGATTATGGGACCACAGAAACAGTGGTCCCATTTGCTTTCTAGAAGAGCATGGATAAGAAACAAGGTTGGTTGGAAAAGGCAGTAAGTGCCGTGGAAGACTACAACTGTATATTCCGATAAAGAAAGACCTCTTCTAAAGTTTAAAGTGTGCAATCTCAGAAGGATTTCCTTTCCCACCACTGTCACTTACAATATTAGGCAATTCATTCATAGTCAAAGAAAAAGCTACCTCCTTTCTGATACCTATCAGACTGTATATATACTGCATCTGCATTTTGGCATATAAACCACCATCTGCACCAAATCAAAAATGTCATACTTTCAGCTGCAGCTGGGAGTTAACTGTTCTTTCTTATTTTCTTCCACCTTTTACACCTTGTGACTGGCATTGTGCTTTTCAGTATTTGCAGTCCGGGCCTGTCTCCAGCTGAATTCACCTGCTTTAAATTTTCTGAGCCCTAATAAAAAAGGCCTGCAGACACGTTTGCTCCAAGTGTGCAACCATTTAGGGGTGGTAATGAGTTGGACTGCAGCCTGGTATCTGGCAGACCTTCCTACTTCATGACTCACTGTTAATTAAAACCACACTCCTTGCTTATTCCTGGGATAGCATTACTTACAAATAATTGAGAGTCTCTCACTGCCTTATAGTTTCCTGCCCCCAGTTTTGTTCTGTAGAATATACTTTTCTGATGGAGATCTGTTTCCCTTAAAGATGGATGTAGTGTAATAGTGAAGGACATCAATTTTTGGATGAATTCTTGTTGTCCTTAATTTGGATTCTGATATTTTTTTCTTATTTTGAATTGCATCTCAATCCATGAGCAATCTGATCCATTGTACTCTACAGCTGGTTTCTGGAGGTGACTGCCATGACAAAGTACAGCACATAACTGAGCACCACACACTGCCACTCGACTTCAGGCATTTTTTCAGCATGCCCATATAAAAACTAAAATGTGATGGATTCACACAGAGCAATGAAAAGGTCACTTTTAGAAGTATTAATTATTTAACAGGTTTTCTTCATAAATTTTGGAAGGAGTAGATAGATTAACCTTTCCTTTTTAATTAAGACTGTTCCCATACTATTTCACTCTCACCTGAAGCAAAGAGGTCTGAGAATGGCTAAATGTAAATAATTTCATGCAAAAAGGTAAAGCCGCAAGACAAACTCTCTGCTTTTGCCTGGAAGTCACAATGCTGATTTCTTGATTTATAGAGCTATCTGTGCCTAGACATCTGGCAATCTGAAGTCACCTCTCTTATGGCTCTGTTGAGCCAGCCTGAATTGATTGATGCATTCTTAACAAAATCTCATACCATGAATCTGTGATGCCTGGTAGCAGGAACTCTCAGAAAAAGCCCTTCAGCTCTGGAACTGGCTTCAGGTCTGGTCTAACAAATGCAAGACTATTTCCCTTGGAGGCACAGTACCAAGCTCAACACTTCTCCTGAAGCGTTTGTTTGTAGGGCAGTTACTGCTGCAGCTCATTATGTGTTTTTTAATTCAATGGAGTTAACAGCATTAGTGGAGAGCTGCACCAACATGCAAACACAGGCATCAGTCAGCTAATGCAGAATTCAAAGAACTGATCACTTACTTAGTTTTCCCTTTTCAAGTGTGCTTTACCAAGGAAGAACTGAGAGTTATCATGGGAAACTCACACAGTTTGGACTCATTTTAGATCATGCCAATATTCTCCCAAATTCAGACACTCAGCTACATGCTCTGCATATGCATTAGGTTCCTTACAGGCAGTCCTGCCAAATACATATTCCTAGCAGATTCGGCTGCTTCTGCAGCCTCTTCCTAACTAGCAGAAATGATTCCAGGATGTTATGTGCAGACACCTAGAAAGAGAAAGCTGACATTTGGAAAAATGTGTTTAACAGGTATTTAATTTTCCATTCTTCATTTCACTCCATCTTTAAAAATCAAGCAGGTTATTCTGATGAAGATTCACCATTTCAGCTGTGAAGATCAGAATTCCTTACAGCATTGGGGATCACCTCACATGACAGAAACCATTATCTTTTCTTCTTTTTTTTTTTTTTTTAATAAAAAAATAAAATAAAAGCGTGTTACAGTGTTTTGGGTGTCACTAAATCTAAACACAGCTGCTGTGTTCACTAATACGTACAGTTAACAGAACATAAATAATGTTTGCTGGGTTTTGATGTGAAGAAGTGAAATGTATTTATGCAGATTCCTATTTGCCNAAAATAAAAGCGTGTGACAGAGTTTTGGGTGTCACTAAATCTAAACACAGCTGCTGTGTTCACTAATACGTACAGTTAACAGAACATAAATAATGTTTGCTGGGTTTTGATGTGAAGAAGTGAAATGTATTTATGCAGATTCCTATTTGCCCAGTTCAGTATTTCCTTGCAGTCAAAGTTTTCTCCTTCTCCCCCACACTCTCCCTTTGTGGAATATTCTGGCCCATATAGTTGCACTGGTAGATTGCCTTGAGGTAGCTAGTCTAAAACCAACCCAATATAAAGCTCTGTGCTACGTAATCACTATTAGCTTATTTTTTTCCTTTGTGTTCCAGGCAAATGACTATTGCACCCTGCCTGGAATCCAGCACCCATCTTCTCCATCAGACTGAGCTCCCTTCAGACCCAGGCTCCAGGCTGAGGCTCACCTTTGAACCATACAAAAGGTGAGTATCTGAACATAACCACCTAAATTCAGGGGAACTTAAGAATGCACTTTGGGTTTTTTTTTGGAGCTTCTGCCATCAGATTACTCCTGTTTTATGCATGTGCATGCTTTCTTTCCAGGAGATCAAGGGCTTCAAAAAATCTGTTAGAGCCCCCTTTGGCAAAATGCAACTCTTTTAAGAGAGACCAGCTGAACACAAAGCATGCTTACTAGCCACACTTCTTAATCCTTCAGATGCCTCCCTTTACATGTACAGATTCAGACTGTAGCCTGCTGCTAAATACATTTTGCACAGCTCCAACAATAAACATATCTGAAGCTGATAAAACCAGCTTCTGGAAGACACAGCAAAACCTTGTGTATGCTCATCAGACTTAGGCCTACATATCCTCCAATGTGTAGTTAAATCTGGAGTCTTCAGATGAAAGAATATAGATATAAAAGAAAACAGAAACTAAGACCCAAGGCCCACTAGACATTCTGATAAGAAACATGTTAAGATTAATAGCAGGAATTTCTCTGCACCCTGGGCTTAATTCCTGCTGCAGCTTTTTATATTATAAAATTGTTTCTCTCTTTCTGTGGATTTTTCTGCATTCAGTATATCTTCTACTCTTCTTCCCACTAGTAAAATACACAGCAAACACATCAACACTTCAAGCTAACCCTTTCCCAAAAATGATCCTCAAGATTATGCAGGATGACCACATTTTGGTTTAACTCCTTCCATGAACGTAAACCACAATTTCTCTTCCCTTCTCCTAAGAGTCTTTCTGATAACCACTCAGGTGCTGCTGTTATTCTTGAATAACAACTTTGGAAATATGGATGCTATATAAGAAACTGAACAATGTATGCAGCAAAATAACCTCAGATTCAACCAACAACTCGAGTGAAGAAACAACTTGTGATCAACTGTCATGATCATTTCTTAAGTCAAAACTATTTGAAAAAATCAGTAGCATATCTACTACTTTTCTTATTCTGCTTTGTTTTCTCAAAATAGTAACAACTGTAGTTTTTCCACTTTAAAAACAATTGTTTAAGTTTCCCGAAAGTAAGTTCACTACTTAACACACCCAGTCCATGTAAAACCATTTCAGAACGCATCTTAGACAGGAATGCCAAAGCTCACTCTTAGTGAAAAGCCATGCAGATAGAAATGTGTGTTTGATACCATTTCCTCATTTTCAAATTGCATGTTGCACTGTGCTGCATCCTCCGTTACTGGCTTCTGAAACATGTTGCGACAGATGAGCCATATTGCCAGACTAGCAATGGACATCCCAATATCTGGTACAAATATCCTGATCACGTTGCCAGCATCTGCTCCTTTCACACTGTATAGGATTAAAAAAAACACACATGAAAAGGAAATGCTTGTTATTTCTAATGACATTTTCAACTGGAACAAAAAGTTAGCTTATGGCAAAGAAAAAACAACTAAAACACAGTAATAAGAAAATTTCACAATATGAAAATATGAAGATGATCAAGGAACTCTAGGCAGGCAGATATTTTTGCTCTCCAGAAGTACAGAATAAGTCACTATTCACTCAGAGCTAACATACATATTTTAGTGAAATTTAGCATTTTGAATAACCCAATTTTCAATCCATTTTGTGGACAGCAACACAGGAAGGGTCTTCAAATTCAATAAGAACTATTTCAGCTGAGTTCCTAGAAGATCCATGTGTACAAATCACAATCCCTTTATAGGCATCCTTTGCAAAGACAACATTTCCACCAAGGTGGTCAAGCAAAGTGAAGACAGCACTCATGTTACCCCTAAGTGTGCCATAATCATTCCTGGCACATAGAGGAATAACCAGAAAGCCTGTAGTATTTTAATATGGTTTATTATGTTAACTGTTAAAATGTTTTATTCAACCAGACCTTTTAAATACCTTTTTCTTTTTTGTAGTTAAGACTCATATTTAAGTACAAATATTCAAATACTAATGAAAGTACTAGGTCCCAACAAGAAAACATTTCTCCTCCTCTGAAAGATTTGCAAGGCTGGATGATTTTTATGTAGAAAACATCCCTGCACTGCTTTATTGTGCAGATTTAATTGTTTAGGCTGGGAAATACGACTTCATGGGTTTGGATGTGGTGTCTGAATTTGATTCACTGTTAAAATGCAGAGCTTGTACTCAGATCTAGTGGCACAATGAACAATTTATTAAGCTGCTACATAGACTTACTGAACTTGTAACTATTAATGATAGGATATAACATTAATTATTTGAAAGTGCACAGCATATACCTGCTAATCTTGACATTAACACATTTTAAATATGCAGCTCAGATTTTAATTTTACTTTAATTTTATTTAAATTTTTTATAGAGCTTTATGTCCATAATCAGTTCTCAGAACAGCTGAGGCATCTGTATAGCCCCTTGGGCACAGGTGAGTATGCTAGACTAGCTCTCCATAGCATAAACTGGTAGAAAACCTTGATAGGTTTTTTTATAGATGCAGACGAAAAGATCACCTCTGGCTTTTCTTTATCATAACACTAGTAGTTTTGAAGCCTAAAAAAAAGCTATTTGTGAAGGACTTACCTTTGTTTACTGTTACTAACTGCAGATTGAGAGTATCTAAAGACTCTTATGTAATTACCATACAACCACTGTCAGGAATCTTGTTGGCCTGCTCATTTGTCCAAGATCAAATCCTACATTTATAGAATCATAGAATAGTTAGGGTTGGAAGGGACCTTAAGAACATCTAGTTCCAACCCCCCTGCCATAAGCAGGGACACCTCACACTAAACCATGTCACCCAATGCTTCATCCAATCTGGCCTTGAACACTGCCAGGGATGGAGCACTGACAACCTCCCTGGGCAACCCATTCCAGCATCTCACCACCCTAACAGGAAAGAATTTCTTCCTTATATCCAATCTAAATCTCTCTGCTGAGCCAGCTTTTCCACTGCTGTATAACTTGCAAAGTAACACATCCCCGAAGTGGGAACAAGGTAAGTGACCATGGCAGAGGCTTAGAAGTAGGTATCTTTAAGATCTACTCCATTCCATCTCTCTCAAATAACTGTGTGATTCTGTTTGCTAGCTTTAATGTTTGTTTCAACAGGTACAAATGAGCGCACCACAGGAAGCAGTGAGCAATATGCAGCTGTGTGAAATACTGTAGTACGTTACGAAATGAACCCAGAAGTATGGCTGAATTAGTCCAAAACATGACAGCGAAAATTAAATCTCTAGTTCTTCTTGTTCCCATGCTCAGACACAGAGAATAAAACAAGGTGCTGCATAAGGAAAACAACTTAAGCTTTGATGTTGCAACTTCTTGTAAAAGAAAGACATTGCAATCATGCAATCAGATAACTTTCTCCTCTAGTGCTCTTCGCTGTTACAGATTAACCCTGAATGGTCATGCACTATGCAGCAGCTGAGTAGCTTCAAAATGTTTTGCTAATGGCTTCAAGTTGTATTGAAGCAGAGAAAAAAAACCCAACTCATTGAAAAGCCTGCAAAAGAGTTAGACAGCAAAGTCTTTGCTGGAATTCTTGCATGTTTCTTGTGCTGCGGCTTCAAGCAAAGCATGCTGTAGAGTCAACTGCCATGACAGCAAAGCCGATCTGTTTAACTTTATAGAAAACACAGGCTTGACATGTGTCAGTTCAACTCGCAGTACTGCAGCCCATACTGTCACTGAAGATCAGTGCACTGAGTCTGCACTTAATCCTTTAGCAGAAGTCAGTGAAAAGCACATGTTTAATGAACCTAATTCCTAACAAGGTTTCACAATAACAAATTAGTTTCACTCATCTTGATGGTTATGCTGAAACATGCCTTTTAAAGCAGTTTTACTAAATAAGTGCCAACAAAATCTGAATTCTTGATTCTGAAAGTATTACTCAGGCATTTTTTAGAAAGAGTTGTGAAAAAACCCTGAACCCAGTATTAGTTAGTGTAAGAGCAGTATACATTTGTTAGGCTCATATTGAATAATGTATCAGATTACTTCTATGCAATACTCTGTAAGTGTGCTTTTCCTGTACACAATTATGGAGTCCCACCTAAAATTAATTTTGCATCACTTCTGAACTTAAAGCACAAGTCTTTCAGATCCAACCACTCACACATAACAATTTCAGAGGTGGTAGCCTTCAAATACCAGTGCTTCTTAGTTGCACCAGCTTCTCCTTCCTCACACTGTACTCCTGTGGAGCCGCGCTGGGTCTTCCTTCCCATATCCCACTCCCCAGAACAAGGAGAGACCCCTGTGGGAGCACTGACTCTATTGCGGCTCATATTTCTTTCCAAATCAAATTCTTCTGATCTTTCAAAATAAATAATTTAACATGTTGTTGTGATGTACAGTTCAGGCTAGCAACAGAAACCACAGAGCAGGGAAAAATTCTACAAATGAATAGTTTATCCACCAAAACCAGACACAAATGTATGCTGTCCCTGTCTCCCCATGAAAAGGAAAACAAATTGACCTCGGTGTGATAATTAAAAAGGAAACAAAAGATCATCTGAAAATAGGAAATGTATATTCTTCTGCAAAGCAGAATAATAAACTGCTTCATTTGACCCCAAGCAATTTGCTCCTCAGTTTCTCACAGCAACAGCTAAAACAAAAAACAGTTATTCCCACTTGTTATCTCTGGCAGTACAAAAAAGAATGGTAAATATTGCAACCATTCCACAGACATTTCACACTTTATTTGCACATTCACACATGGTCAGATTTTGCATTTGATAACAGTCTGTGCATTGTGCTCTTTGCTCCAAAGGAGGCTCTCTAACGACAAAGTTAAAACAGGAAACCTATTCAGAAGATCTCTGAAAGAAAAAGCTTTTTTTAATCCCTGCAAGAATCACTGTACAGTGAACTGGTCATAGCCCTTGATCCACTAGTGCAGTATAATTTATTCACCTAAACTAAGTAACATACCTACAGGGCAAATTTAATTGTAATAGGTATCTCTTATTGAAGCCTATAATAATTCAGCCAGAAACGTTCTGAAATATAATTACAGTGAATGGCAGCTTTAGAATGCTTTTCACCCTCTTCTATTGTTTCTTACAGGATAAGGAAGAAAACAGGACAACTCACCACCCCTCCTTTCTAGAATAACCACTTCTAACCAATTAGAATTATTCATCTTTTATTGAATGCACAAAGTTTTAGTGAACACTGAAGTGTTAATACTACCTTACATGGCCTGATTTCATTCCTTTATAATGGCAGACACATTACTTTCCTACTTATTTCAGGCATACAGAATAAAACCAGAAAAGCAGCAGAGCTATTAGAATTCAAATTACTTCAACAGAAAAAAAGAAAGTAAAATATATAGTAACACATCTGTAAAGCAATATACATAATAACATATAAAATATTCCACATATAGGATGAAAAACAATGGTCTTTGAACTCTAAGTATTTAATAATCTGTTGCAAAAGAAAAGAAAACTGGGGAAAAAACCCAACAACTCTTTCTTAAAAAGAAGCCAAATTAATTCAGCATCAGCAAAAGATCACAATGTTAAGTTTATATTAAATGAGAAATCAGACAATGCCTCCAGATTGAAAATCCTGATTTTATATTGAATACTGGGTAAACAAAGTATTTCAAACTTTAATTTTTATCATAGTTTCAAAAATTTCTCATACGCCTTATTCACTGCATACAATACCATCTTTTCTTCTCTCCCCTCAGGAGTTTTCTGTAGCACCTGTTTACTTTCTAATTAAATGTTTTAATTAAACTGCAATTAGGTAACACTGTACTAATGTTTACAGGTGATAAACTAAGGAAGAGGTGCATAGATGCTAATACTTTCCTCTCATCTTATTTGATCCATGTGAAACATTCGATATTTCCAAGTCAATCTATTATTTCAGAGTGATTTATGTATCACTGCAGATATTTACAGCACAGTTCCCATGGGCTTCATCAGCAACTGTAGTCACTTGTATTGGAGACAAATCAGACCAAAGAATCATAAGCATGGGCCCCTGGAAATGTGGACTGGCAGTATCACACAGGTGCTACGTGGTACTGTCAATGATTCCTTCATTCATCACTAGTATCCACTCTATGATCCAAAAAGAGTGGAAACTTTGAGGGTACCAAATAGCAGAAACCAGATTGCCTTAGAAATGTGCTTGCTGATCCTTACTGTTGGGTCTTGGGGATGGCTGCTGAGCACTGTTAGGTCTGCCTTTAGTCCTTTCCTTACCTCAGGCTCACTCATAAATTGAAAATAAATTATGCTATCAAAAATAAAATACAAACTTAGTAATATTAAGATCAGTATCTACAGCACTGTGTCTGATTGCTCTTAGATCTTGCACTGCTTTAATGTGACTGTCCTATCAGTTTATGCAGACCATGCTACATGTTTTACCTCAAATACCCGAAGTTGCACTTTGAGAGAATTTTGGTCATGCAAAGTAGAAGAGTGGGAGGAAGAGGGAAGCAAAAATGCATAGAAAACTCCGATAAAAATATTTAGCATGCACTGACCTACCCAATATACAAGTTCAAAGAGCTCCTGAAGTATTTGTAAAATCTTAATCACCACTTACAAACAAGGTCTGCATGAATTCAAAACCCAAAAGTACACTTTGCTTTTTTAGGAAAGACACCTTGAAATGAAGAACACTTTCTGTATTGCAAAAGTGCTTAACCATGAATTAACCAAACATTTGCTTTCCAAACACTGCTATGGAGAGAGAAAGCAGCTATTTGAAACTCAGAGCACATTGCCAAGTTTTTGGCACTTCATTGCTTGCATAAAACATTCAACATTAAGAAATTACGGATATGTGCAATATGTAAAACATTGGTTCTTTTTTAAAGCACCCACTGTTTCTTGTTGCTCACTGATCTTCTAATAAAGGACAAATTCCAGCTTGCCTAGGGTAGCACACAAAAGACGTAAAATTCAGCTGGGATTTTGCAACTATCACGCAAAGTGCTCAGCTGTGCTACTGCCAGACTCGTGACAGTACAACATCCAGCTCCCTTTGCCCACGTCCCCCAGCTCCAGATGTGCAGCAGGACTGATGTTGCACAGCCAAGAGGAAGTGATCACATTCCCCTCCACACCCATGGTGCTGTGCGTGCCAGCCCACAGTGCTGTGGAAATGACAAGCCCATCCACAGCACAAATTATTTCAGGTCGAAATGGGAATGTGATCCTAGATCGAGCAGAGCCAAGAGAGCAGAAGAGACCTAAGGACACCTCAGCTGTAGGTACATTTTGGTTTGAAATCTTCAAAGAGACCTATCATTGCGACTACGTACACTTTTCACTTCTCACTTGCATACACATTGTATAGGGATTTGGCTAAAGAACTAATTCAGTATACACTGATCACTGCAAGACAGCCACAGTTAAATCTGACCATAATGCTCATAACTACTTGGCGACTGACAGCAAAGTGTTTACATAAAGGCTTACAGATACCCATATGTTCCACAATATTCCTAAGAGAAAGTGCTGAAAAGACTGAAGCAAGCTGACAATCAGTGATTATTTCAAAACATATTTGTTCCATTTTTCTGTAGCTTTCGCTGGTTGGAATGTGAACAGCATCATTTCAAACTACTTTTTATTTCATTCTATAGCCAGCATATAATATAATCACAGAAAGTAAAAGACATGTATAGATTTTCCAGTCAGCTGCAGATGAGGAGGGAATAGTATTTCCCCCAATTACAGCCAAGTGACATTGCAAATTACTGTTATTTTACAAAGCCAGATTACCCTCAATACAGTGTAAAGGCACACAGGCACTAAGAAATGCCACAGTTCAAGCTTGAGTGCCTGTTGCACTCCAGTGAGTGCACAGGGGACCTCTCCACACCCTATTCCTAATTCAAAACTAGACAAGCACTACATTTGCAGTGATGAAATCATTCACCAAGACCCTCAGTTCTTCCACATGAAACGTTTCCCAGTCTACCCTGCCTTGCCTTGGTCATGACAATCCTTCATTTCTCAACATCACGCATGACATGACAAAGCAACATCTAACCTTCCCCACCATCATCTGCTTGAAAATCCCAGTGGTTTAGAAGCAAAAGCACATGGGCATTGCAGGAAGCAGACTCCAGACAAGAGGCGTGTGTGGGCAACATCCCCCCTCATTCCCCAGCTGATTTCCTTTAAAAATGGCCAAAAGAAACACCCTATTTACCCTTCATGCACATTGTTTAATTTCACAGCATCAAGTTGAAAAAGAAGAGTGGTAGAAATCAGTGTCAAACTAAATGTCCCAATGCCCCGAGATATTGCTTCTTGTTTTTCTGTAAATGAAGAATACGATACAATTCCTGGGTGGCAAACACCCCTTGTACATGTGGGAGGGGGGCAGACTAGGTCCCTGCATGGCCTAGCGCTACCTGCTCAACAGCTGGGATGCGGGGCCACCAAAACCTCTCTCAGGTGTGGGAAGCAACCATGGTTGTGTTTTGCCCATGTGGGAGACTCTGTACGTGGTATTTTAGTACTCCACTGGCCACAGGCCTCCTTGTGTTGCATGTGCCAATTGCTATTTGGAGTTCTCACATGATTTATTCATGAACAAAACTCAGAAAAACCAAAACAAAAAACAAAGCCAAACTGTTAAGCATGTGTCCTAGAGAGTTTTTGGATACTAATTGCAATGCTGATTGCTCTCCAGATTAAAACAAAGACTGGCTCACATTCTGCTGCTGGTGGGTTTACCATCGTATTGCTCCCAGCTACCACTGTACTGCAGGAGGCTGAGCTGTGCCAACAAAAACACTGACAACAGTCTCGACTCAAGTGCTCAAACAACCCAAGTCATAAAATACCTTCTATCAGACGTTTGTTTCCTTTGAATCCCTAGGTTAAATGGCATGAGAAAAGTTAGCTGAAATTAATTTAGCTGAAAAGAAAATAAACACACAGGGTGGCAGGAAACAAGCAGCCTGAAAACCTAATGCAAATGGTTGGATAAATAAGATTCCTCCTGAATGGAGATGACTTCTGAGAGGATCTTATGCCATTGCTGAGGCAGCCCAGACCATCAGATCAACATGAAACAATGAGACGCTTCAGAGGGCAAGAATTTTAAATGGAAATTATACAATTGTCCAAGCACAGAAAAAAATTCTCCTCAGTTGCAGTTAGCAAGGAAAATATATCTGAGGTACAAAATCTAGCAGTAGCTATGAAGCCTCAGAGATTGCTCTGCCATCAGTTTCCCTTCCTTCAATTCTGTGACACTCCCTTACTTGTCACAGCATCTATTAATCTGTAGGCACCTGTGAAATATGTGATTCGTGTCAATGTGAAGTAATAAGATACAACCCTCTTAAACCATGGAATTTTTGACAGAACATGAACATAGTTTTTGCTTTTTATCTGTATCAATTCTGTTACTGCTTTCACTATTGGTATTGTGTATAGAAACGTTTGTGAAGAAAACAAAATTAGGCATTAAGAACAAACAGGGAAATACTTCAGGAAACTTTAAATAAAAGTCAAATAATTCAGTTGCAAAAGGATTTGCAACTGGACAAGTAAAAGGTGGGATTGAAGAATGGGGTTGACTGAACTATGGAATTGTAAATTAAACAGTCTCTGGAATGTCAGGCTTGGAGAAGGTGTGAATCACTGGGATGGGCTTTGCCAGAACCACCTGGTGGCTATAAAGAGGACACAGGAATGGGGGTGGGTGTGTGTGTTGGTAGAGCAGAGGCTCCCCATGCACCCAGCGCTGTTTGCTTGCCTTTATTTGCTTAATAAATTTGTTATTTTATTTAAGATCCTGTTTGGATAAAATCATTTATATCCGCACCTAAATGACATGAGGTTGCTCTTCTTTTTCGCAAAGTAATGCTGTTAGGAAGGACAAAGAGTAATAACCGTGTAGTTGTCAGCTTTTGGTTTCAATGTGGTAGAAACTGGCTACTTTCTCATTAAATTACTAAAAATACCCATGTTCAACTTTAAGCTTCATTCCTCTTTAATCTCATTGGATTGCTGACTGCATGTGTGCTGCAGTTACTAGCAGAAAGCAAATTTACCAGTCTGATTTACATCCCTTTGCCTCACAGTCTCTTATTTGTCTCCCCAGTTTTATCTAAGGACCACCTGCAAACATCAATAAGTTGGTTTTGGTTTTTAACCACTGGTGTCACATAAAAAAGACTAAAAGCTGTCACCATGGGATTTGGGAATTCTCCTGTCATAATAATTCTCCTATCATATACATGTAACAATTTTGTGGAGGGCACTAGCAGAGAACTATCAGGAAGAAGGTGGTGCTCTGGTAACATAGTAGATTGCACACCCCCTTCCACAGATCCCGCTCTTGAAAGTCCAGACTTCCTACTGGAACGGAACAAACCAGAAGTATTTCAGTTGAGAAGTATGTACAACAAAGTTGGAAAGGGCATAACAATGATCATCTAAATCGCACTGTCTGATCGCTTTAGGGCTGACCAAGTTTTTAAGAGCATTGTCTAAATGCCTTGGGGCTGACTGCTTGGGGCAATGACCACCTCTCTAGGAATCCTATTCCAGTGTTTACCACCCTTTTGGTAAAGAAATGTTTTCAAATGTTCAGACTGAACCTCCCCTGATGCAGCTTTCAACTATTCCCACACATCTTATCACTGGATCCCAGGCAGAAGAGATCAGCACCTCCCTTTCCACATCTCTCCTCTGGAAGCTGTAGAGAGCAATGAGGTCACCCCTCAATCTCATTTTCTCCAAACTAGACAAGCCCAAAGCTCTAAGATGCTCCTCAACGATGTTCCCTCAAGTCCTTTCACTAGCTTTGCTGCCATCCTCTGGATGCATTCAGGGACCTTCGTGTCCTTCTAAAACTGTGGGTCCCAGAACTGCACACAGCACTCAAGGTGAGGCTGCACCAATAATACAGCAGGAAATACTAGATGCACCAGGGTCTCTTACTTGTTTTCTGAAAGCATTGATTTCAATTTTTGTCATCTTCCTGCCATTGACTTCAACACAGTCTACCTTAAAAATAATCCAGTTTTGATTTACTGGGTTTCAGATTTCTCACTCAACATTCTAACAAGAGGAATCACCCTCTTTCTGCTCACTAATTAAAATTGTCCTTACGTGTTCATCTTATCAATATTCCATATTAAGCTGAATGGCAATCACTGCTTTGCAAACATGCACAAAACTGAAGCATGTGCCATGAGAAGCTGCCAAGTTATTGCCTATACTGTTCCTAATGAGGGGTGGGAATGGCATAAAAAGCCTCTCTGATTACTTCTATTGGAATTTTACTGGTCACTTCTGCAAAACATCAGTACTGCCAGAGTAAGTCCCAGATCAGAGACAGGACTGAAAGAGAAGCTGGAGCCAAGGATCTGGCCTATGAGCATGATTTTGTAAAGGAATATGGCAGGGTATGTGTTATTTCCAACTCAGGAACTTCTCTCCAGAGATCCTCTCCAAGGACCTTCACCTAGAATACAGACTTGAAGAAAGCAAGGTAAAAAAATCATAATGATGCTGCATAATGATCTACATTAGGGCCCGTAGTGATAGGACAAGGGGTAATGGGTTTAAACTTAAACAGGGGAGGTTTAGACTGGATATAACAAAGAAATTCTTAACTGTAAGGGTGGTGAGGCACTGGAATGGGTTGCCCATGCAAGTTGTGAATGCTCCATCCCCTGGCAGTGTTCAAGGCCAGGTTGGACAGCCTTGGGTGACATGGTTTAGTGTGAGGTGTCTCTGCCCATGGCAGGGTGGTTGGAACTAGATATCTTAAGGTCCTTTCCAACCCTAACTATTCCACAATTCTATGCTGTCTGTGATTAACAAAGCTGAATCTCTCACTTTAGATTCCTAAAGAACTGTTTCCCCAAAACACAAGACATACTAGAAACAGTGAAAAGAGGTGATAGACTATGATGATGTTTCAGAGACTTCATTAAAAGTTAATAGAGATCTTTGTCTTTCAATGTTTTATTTTCTCTTGGACAGTAATGAGTAGGAGAATAAAGTTTCTTTGCTCACTCATTTTGCCATGGAGAGAGAGAGCCAGATGATCAGGTGATATCAATTATAAATTATTGGTCAAGATTACAGAAGGAAATGAAATATGGGGACAGACCGATCTGATTTCTAGCAACACTGAACAGCAGCAGATGTGAGCATCAAGTCCTGCATCTTTTCTTTCCTCCCACATGTCTTTTTCTTCTCTGAATGGTAGCCCATGAAGGGAAATCTTGGCTCCTCAGTACGTTCCCATAATTCATCCACATTTCACAATAATAGTATATATATTCCTTTGTGTCCCTACAGTGTGCAGAGGCCGCATGAGCTCCCACTGGAATGGGGGTTTTAACCTCTGCTCCATTTTTCATATCGTATGCATTTGGAAAAGTCTATTTACTGGCTGCTTGGAAGAGTCAGTACAGAGCATTTAGTTATGTCAAAAAAATGGGAAAAACCCTATACTGTCAAGCTGTCTTACACAGATTATTTTTTCAACACAAATATTACTTTCAGAAATGAAGAAACCTCACTCATTTTCTCAATTTTATTCTGATTAATCATTCATCAGTTTACACTGTTGCACATTAGCTCACCATTTGCCCAGAGTATTTAATAATAACCTTCCATTTGTGTATAAGGCATACTAAAATTTTCTTGTTCATTCAGCTACTTTTTTGCATACATAAAAGGCTTTCATGTACCTGATATTATTTCTCTTAGTTTCCTAGTCTGAGCATTTCCAGAGCTCTCAAATAGAGGAGTATTTGACCACACTTCGGAAATATTTTGGGACTTGTGCACTAATCATTTTTTTACTTAAAAAAACTCCAGGTTTTTACTTAAGAATCTTCATTAGCTGGAAGAAAATTATTAAATGAATATGAAAAAAAGTACAATTACAGAATCCACAAATATATTCTTTCACCTTTGAATTCTATCACACTATTTTTGTATCATTGTGTGACTTTTATCCTTGGCTTTTGCATTCCTCTGTTTTTATTCTCTACACTTATGAGTTTTTAATTTAAAAGTTACAGCTGATTTGACTGTTCATTCACAACTGCATCTGCTATAGCAATGAATCTTATAGTTGTGCGATCACTTGCCAATGTCATTACATAGCAGGTGGATGCAGTCTGATGGCAAATACACACATACACTTAAGCTACAGAAAGACAGGAAATAAAAAAAAATCAGAGTGGTTTTGTACGCTGAAGCAGAAGAAATTTTATGACAGTGCAGGGAAAGTAGGAGGGAAGAAGAGATGACAGACACAGAAGAAGACATATATGTTGCCATTTGCAGCAATATGGAACAAATGTAAGAACTGTACTACCACTTCCACCCTGACAGTTTCCTTGTCTGCAGTTTACAGAATCAGATATCTAATAGTAACTCAGTTCATTCTCATAGTGCAGAAACCAGGCTAGCATACTGGAGAGAAGGTAGCTTAGAGCCATTCCTCTTTTAACACTGAGATGTATTTACATGATTAATATTGCAAAAGAGTCTTTCACAGCTTGAGCATTTGCCAAATGCCTTACTGGGATCCCAAGTTTTCCTAAAGTTTCACCTTCTACAGCCATATGACTTGGAAAGTCAGCAACTCTTCCTTACAAAGAATACACATATCTATTTTCAGCCCTTATATCTGTGAAGAAAAGCTGTGAAATGTGAAGCAATTTCACTCTCAAAGGTTAGAAACCAGGAGAAAAATAACATTCATTTTAAATCATTCCACTTTGAAGCTATGACTGATTACCGATGACATGCAATTTAATTGATTATTTAAAATTTGACAATTGCAGAAAAGCCATATCTTTATATCTGCAAAAGAAGTAATCAACGTAGCAAGAACAAAACATTATTTTTTGCTTCTTGCTAAACAATATTACATAGTGAAAGATACATATCTTTGCTATCTTCATCTGAGTACACCTTTTACCAAACACCTCTTCACAGGAAGAAAAAAAAAGAAACTATTAACATTTTTCAAATAGAATCATAGAATAGCTAGGGTTCGAAAGGATCTTAAGATCATCAAGTTCCAACCCCCTGCCATGAAATAAGTGGCTAAGTTTTCAGAAATTACAGATACTGACACTCTCTCGGGAAGTCAACATTTTCACTGGCCCCAAAATTATGGCTTTGTTGTTCCATGCTAAAAACCCAATTAATTCCCACCCCTAAACTGTCTTCTGTATGTGAGGTCTGTCCTTAATTTAACATGCAGAATTACAAAATCACTATAAATAAGAGACAGTCCTAAGGTGCAAAATTTTAATTTCTTGTTTGATCCAAATTGCTCTAGTAAATGTACTTTTAAGACTGGAAGTGTGGAACTAGCCCATATTAATTCCTATTTTGTCCTGGACTATTAAATTATTCTATTTCCCAATAGGGTTGGAAGCAGCGGAAAGTAACTTTATAAAAGTATTTGGCTTGGCTTCTAAATACGTCTTTGCTTTACTGTTAGAGAACCATTGTGATGTATGCAAACAAGCTTCACCCATGCTGCCAAATAAATGAGTTTCAGGTTTGCTTGAAAGACTTTTCCACACTGGGTTCATTTCAAAGTTGACTTTTCTTAAAGAACAAAAGATAAAACAGGTACAAAAGCTACAATGCAAAGCCCTGTAAGAGGTCAGGTCCCTAGGGCATGGTTTAAGAAAAAGCAACAACTATAAAGTTTGTCTAAGACTTAACTACAGTATAGCTCTAGAGGAGGTACACAGATTTCTCCTCAGTAGCGTTTTCCATTTAAAATATTATGCAAGCATGAAGGAAGAATGCTTATTGTAACAAAATTGTTATTATATTAGAATCAGGCATATCACAAAGCACAAGACTAGGCAAGGCTTTTTCAGCAAAAGTGACTCCTTTTTTGTAAAGAAAAAAAACCAAAACGGAAAAGGATTAGTGGATTTGGGGTTTTTGAAAAACTACGTAAGAAACATAGGCAGCACTTCCTTCAGAAAATCAGAAGCACAGCATTGATTCAGCTAACTTCCCAGCACTTGCAACAGAAGATCTAGAGTCATAAGGGTTCTTGAGTTACAAACCCAACTCCCATAGTGACTCAGGTACTTGAAAGATGTCATTTTGATGTTTTTAAAGAGTTCAGAATGTTTAACTGTTTGAGTTTCAACATTTCCAGAATCACAGAGTCCCCTTTTTTAAAGAAAAGAGACTTCACAACCCTTTTGCCAAACTCAGCAAATTGGCCAAATATGCCTAGGATTTAGCAGCCTTGGTATTACTGCAAGTCTCAGTAAGACAGAGTTCCTAGTGAGAAAGTAGGACCACTGGCGAATGTATACTGACACTGCTAGTCCTCTGTTAGATCTGGAAATAAATTCAACTTGATCCCTCAGAAAAGAAAAGAGAGGAACCTGCTTATTCATGAAGCATCTTGTAATTAATTATACTGAGGCGTTTCACATCTACCTGCAGTTGAACTTGAGGTTTTTATCATAGGCATGTCACATGATTAAGAGGTTTGTTATCTGCAACCAGATGTTTTGGTAGATGCACAGGAGGCTGAACAGGAAGCAGGACTATCATGCTTCCCATGAGTAAGTGGCTGCTTGTCCTTTATCGCATATCCATGCAGAGGACTGAAACACAGTCACTGCAGAACTGTGTTGCACTTATATAACAAACTATGTGATTTTCCTCTGGACTACCTCTTATGATGTCCACCTTGGATTATTACTATCTGAATTCTTCTAAGTTAAAGAATTTAGAATTCTCTTAATTCTAGAGAATCAACTGCAATCTGCAAATAGTCTATTAACACTAACAATTTTCACCTTGGTTCCATAATGTTTATTTACATGAGATATACCATTGAAGTCCACTGAGTTTCTTATATAATTAAGCACTGTGTGTTCAGAAATCTAGAAAATTCACACTGCTGCTTTCAATGTTGTTTAAAAAGGTGTAAATGAACCCAGAGGAAATACCTTTCTTGGCATATTACAGAGATGCACTCTACATATTAGCCATGATTACTATAATTATTTTATGTAGAAATTGTTTATGCTACCATTAAGATAACTGCTAAAAAAGAAAAATGGGGGACTAAACCCTAGAAAATCTCTTAAATATGCTCGAAAGAAGTTATTTCAGTGAATGTTTATGTATTTCATAATAAATAGTTCAGTGACATTTTTAATAAAGACAGCTTTGAGAAAATCCAGTAAGCAAGGAAGCTATTACTAATCTTAATTGGTTTTAGCCATATGGTGATCATCTCCTGAAAAACTTCCATAAAAAAGTCTCATTTGGTGAATCTCTCTTGGCTGTTTCACAGGTGTGTAGCTCAAAGGCTATAAAACCATACCTAGCAATATACTGAAAAATTTTCTATTATATGATTATTAAGAAGAAAAGTGTTTGTTTTGCATAAGGTGGGCTGCAAAACTCACCCAAATCATATCTGTCAAAAGTGAGCTTTTCTTATAACTAGCTTAAGTTTAGCTAGCACACTAAAAAGACCACTGGGAGAGAAGAGCGTTAAGGGAAAGGAGAGGAGAATATTTCAGTTGGAAGAGACCTACAGCAATCATCGAACTCAACTACCTGACTACATTAGGGCTGACCAACAGTTAAAGCATGTTATTGAGAACACTGTTCAAATGCCTGTTAAATGCTGACAGCTTGGGACACTGACCACCTTTCCACCAAGCCTGTTCCAGAATATAAACCGTATCTCAAAATATGCGGAAGATTAATCATATTCCAAACAGGAATCTCAGAAGTTAACCATGACAGATGCTGTATCTGCCTCTGGAGAGTAGTGTACTTCTTCATCCAACATGTAAAGTGATGCTACAAATGTCCCTATGCTGATGAAGAAAAATAGAATCAGAATCATAGAATAGTTAGGGTTGGAAAGGACCTTAAGGTCATCTTGTTCCAACAGGGACCCTTCACACTAAAGCATGCCACACAAGGCTTTGTCCAAAATGGCCTTGAACACTGCCAGGGATGCAGCACTCACAACCTCCCTGGCCAACCCATTCCAGTGCCTCACCACCCTAACAGGAAAGAACTTAAACATAGCAAAAAGAGACACTTTAGGATAGGTGGATCCTCTCTGAAGGTTCTTCCATGTCAACAACTAACCACCCTGAAAAGGGAATGGCTACCCAGCTTTGCAGATACAGCCCAGGGCTGGAGTTAAAAGTAGAAGTTCTTCACAGGCCACAGCTCTTAGGACACCACGAAACACAAGTGGTAAATGGGGTAATAGTCCAAAAGAGGGCATTTACTAGTTCTTATCCTTTTCAGATTATGCTCACTCCAGGGGTGAGGGCAGCTGTCTTGAAGTAATTTCCTTCTCAGTGGGAGCAGGTTATTTAGGATTAGGTTACTTCACGGGCTACTACAGCATATCCAACACAGTATATTGCTTGCTAACAGGCAACCAGCAAACACTTTGCTCAGAGTAACATGTGCCTGAGCACACTGGACTAACTACACACTTTCTGCAACATTGGAACGAAAGTGGACATTGGAATAAAATCCAAAAAGTTAAACTGGTTTAAAACTAGATTTAATGTGTTCCAATTTCAGTGATTAATACTGACTAAAAAATTTCAGCTGATACAGTATTAGGGAAAAACAACCTTTAGTTTTCTTCATAACTTTTAAAACAATGTTTTTGTTCTTTGCAAAAATAATCCAATTTTTATTCTGGCATTGTTTGTAACTCAGACTTTTATTTCAAAGTCTCACTTTTTGCCAGAGCAGCATAGAAAACTCAATTTAAGATAGAACCTCAGGCACGCAGTATACATCAAATGAAACTGAAACCACATTTCTTCCCCATTTCCCACACTATAAACAACACAAATACTTCAGTACACACATCCACAAATTCCACAGTCCCAGCAACAATGAAGTAAAAAAAACAAGGAAAGCTTTGAAAATTGAACTAGAACAACCTCAGTTCCCCTGTCTTCTCAGGACTTGGGACCCTGTGCTGCTCTTCACCTGGAAACTAGTGCACACATGTGGGAAGTCCACTCGCTTGCTGTCCATCGCCCCTTAAGAAAAGAAGTGCTGCAGCTGGAAGGACATGAATAAGTCCTTCTGATGTGGTCCTCTGCCCCCAGATCCCTACCTATCAATTAGGAAGCAGCTGGACAGAGAAATTACTAAACTATCACCCAGAAGACAATTCTGTTATAAGCAACAAACTGCTCTCTTATTCACAGCCTCCTAAGGGAAGGTGGGGAATTGGTTCCATCTCCTCAGTTCCCTGTGTTACATTTATTTGCTGCATTACTCATATGTAACTCTAATCACTGCAGAGTAAATTCCCATTCATTAACTCCTATGAAAGTTTGATTGGCATCATATACTAAAACCTAAAACAAGGATTTGCCAAGAATGCTGAGGAAGGCTGTAAACTAACCCTTGTCAGATGTGAGGCCTGAGTAGGCAAAGCAATAGAGAGTATAAATGAAACATCAATTAACCTATTTTTTCTGATATGAAGCAATTAAAAGACAGTACACTGAAAAAGAGAGCCCTGCTGAAGTAAGTGGGCATGGCTAGGCACTGAAAACTTGAGAACTTGCTTAAGTGCATTGTTTAACTAAAACAGGCACATACGCTATTATCATATATATATAAAAAATACACATATATACACACACATATATAAAAATTTATATATCTATATTATAGCTATAGCTATTTTCTTCCAAAATGGTGAAAGAAGTGTCTGGCAGGGCTTTCCTCATATCCCTCCGATTGCATCACTGCACCAATTTTTTCTTGTCTTCCTAGAGTCAAATTATTCACTATTTGCAAAACACATTCAGACTACACTGTTTCTTTAAAATCAGCCTCTCAAGGATCAGACCCTGAAGCCTCATGCAGCCCCTGACTGAGGCCATGTCTCCAAAATTATGACAATGGGAACCTTGTCCAAGAAGGAACTATAAGATTCAGCTGTATGTGAAGAAAGGGTTTGAAATTATGGAACAAGTATCAGGATAAGACTTTATATTTCAAACATATATTTATTCTTTTTACTAAAACACTGAAGAGTGATTTACTAAATCACTGAAGAGGAGTGGGGGATGTCACTATAGAAAACCATATGGTACTTGGATTTCTAGGCCAAAATTGTGCATAATAAATATTTATAGAATCCAGTGGTATTCTCTTCTTTCTGTTTATTCTTTACATGTCACTCAGAGAAACTCTGGCCAAGCACCAATCAAACATCCAGCAAGTTACAAGCAATCTAATCATGGGGGAGAGAGAGAAAACAGATCACCAGTAGGCTCATAATTAGCAACCTAGACCTGGAAGGAGGTGTTTGGGAAGTGCCTCTGATGCGTCTGGATTCCAGTGCTCACCGCACATCACGAGTGGTTTCGGAAATTGAGTTCTCAGTCTCTGCAAGGGGTAGGGAAGATATACACAGTATTTTTGGCTGCACTGAGCAGGGGCATGTGTGGAGCAGCTGCAAAAGCAGACATCCGTCTGCTCTCAGAGACCAAGGTAGGAACAAAAACGCATCTCTCCGCGATGACAGCTAACTTGCTCCTGGCATCTGATGGGAAAGCTGTGGCTCCCTACCTGTGGCACACTGGGGTGTTGGGTTTATTTTGCTTCAGACAAAAACAATGCATATTGTCCTCCTCATAACCTTGTGATTAGAAGAGTAGTTAAAGGAGCTACTGAAATACATAGAAGATCAGGAATATATCTTCATAGAAGTCAATCTTCTTACCCAGGGTCTAGCTCTGACAGAGCCATCTTTTGGTCTTTCCCTCTTTCCTTGACAGTCTTATTTCCTTTCCTGCTCTCACCTTCTTTCCCTTTCCTTTCCTTGAGGTGTGACAGCTACCAAGCCTCGATTAACATTTCATTCCTCAGAACTAATAAAAGGATTTTAAAAAATGCAGAACAAGCCTGCAAGTCAATACACAGTACTTTACTAACAGGAGCAGCTTTCACCATTGATCACCCTCAGCATCACTTTAGCCAGAATCTGGGATGTTTAGTGTTGTACATTCTACATAGATGTTGCTGCTGTACAAACCATGCAGACGTGACACATTAACATTACATAGAGTGGAAGTCACATACTTTTCCATTTATAAACATGTAACTTATAAACTTTTGCATACCACAAAAACAACAATAATTCAGAATCATTTTGAAGCAACCAAAGAAAAGTTGAATCTTCAGTATGGAAAACTGAGAGGCTTACACAGATATTTACATTTGACTAAGAAATCAGTGCCTAAAAGAACCTTCCTCTGTGTCATTAAAACAGATATTTATCATGGAAAACATACTTATCAAATGTTGCCAAAAGGGTAACAACCACACATCTGTTATTCTTCAAATATGTATTTTTTTAAAACAGTTGGTATTTATTTAACATATAATAACAGTTATTAAATCATTCTTAAGTCTGTTTTGTGGAACCATAATGTAAAGCATCACATACATGAGAGAAACACCATGAGAACAAATGTAGAAGGGGAATAGAAGCAGTGTAAGTAGCTGCGTAGTTCAGTAGTTACCAATCCCATTAGAAAATGCAACTCAGAGAAGAATAGTAGGGGAAAGACTGGAAATCTGGAAACCTTGCAAGACAATCAGTTTTAAGAAGCTCAAAACTGTTCATTTAAATTTTTTAAATTATTAAATAATTTCTGGGTCACAAATACATAACAGATTTCTGTGATCACTACTGAATATACTACATAAGGACATAAATTCCATCATCTGCTAGCTCAAACTAGAGAAATATAGATTTTTTTATGAAGTCCTCCTTTTGGTTTTAATTCCTTGCAGTGTGAAGTGACAGCTTCCCCAAAGTTGTCTATGGCTCTGTCCGGGCTTTGCACTGCAAGCCTCACCCCAGCCGTGAGCTGGGAAGACCCTACAGACTGCCTTACAGGAGAAGACCGGCTCAATGTCTGACCTAATCCTCTTCTCTCCTGCATTTTAATAGGCTTTATGCATTAAGCTCTCTTTTTAATTGCCGGAGTAGCCAGGAAACAATCACAGTCACTGTTAATTGTTCATAACTTTCACTTCAGAGTTTGAGTGAGCCATTTCTACTGGGTCTTTTGCATGACTGAAAAAATCTGAAGCCAGCGAGATGAACAATGCCTTCTGAAGCACATTTTTAGTCATATTTGGAACAACACAGAACAGAGCTGACTGCTTTCCAGACATTTTTATGAATATGGGGGGTGTTGTCTAAACATGCAGGAATAATGAACAAAAAAATCCCTTGGGCTGGTTGTTCATTATTTATTTATGAGAGGCAAAAAAAAAAAGTCATCCTATTTATCCACTAGTTTACCTGCTTTGGCTTAGATTATTAAAGAAACCATGTATGATGACAGTCAGCTTGACGTGCACGTATCACACATGCTCAGCATTTTTAACCATATTTTCTTGTAGGACAGCATAATACAAGCTAACATTTTTCATTATTCTCCAAATTTCTCCAAAATTTTCTGTAGAAAATGCATTCAGAGACTGCAATCAAGATTATCTTGGACAAAAATGACTACTATATGTTACAATTAGCTTATTTGTAATGTCTGAAAAAACAGTCAGTAACACAAAGACCTTCATTTAAATCTATCAAACCCACATATACTCCATGTAATTGAAAAGCTTTTAACTCCAGTAATTTCCTGGATATAAAGCTACTTTACTAAAGCTCCACCATTTTTAATTTCTCTCACACTGAAAAGCAGCATCCTCAGCTCACAAGTAATGCTTAAATAAAAGCCTCACAGTCAGATCTCTTGGTGTCTTTATGTTTGCCAGGATATGAAAACAACAGTAATGTAAACACTCTACTATTACGGAACAAACATCATATAACTACAAAGCAGTGATGACATAACCTGTGTATTATCTGGGCTTAATTTTCTGCAATGTAAACTGAGTGTCTGCATCTCCTGTTCATCAATGCACTCTAAAATGGCCTGTTAAGAGGATCATTTTATGTAATTTTGTCCAGTTTTCAAACAAAGACATATTCCTCCTCAGGACATTACTTTGAATGTCTTTCCTTTTGTGTATCTAAACATCTTGCTTCCTCCTGAATAAGAATGTGCTTGCTCAAACAACACATTTAAATGTAATTGATATTTCACAGCTGACTCAGGTGTGCCTAAGGTTACAGCTTGAAGAGAATATGCTTTTAAATAGCAAAACCAGTGCTGTTGTTCTTCTTTTCTTTGTGTTGATACACATAATTGGAGAACAATTTTAGGTGATCAGCCCTAATGTAGCTCACTATCCTATCAACTGTAGCTCACTATCCTATCAGTGGCCATGAAGGGATGCCTACTGATGACAATAAGACTAGGGAAAGTATGTAGTTACAGACCCCCAGAATAATCTCTCAGATCTCAAAGATCTGCAGACCTGGAATTTCTACTTCTGTGACTGTAAGTTAAGTGCACTTCCTGCATAGAAATATTACATACAGCAATGTGTATCCCTTTTTTTACTTTGGAAACTATTCCTTAAGGAATAAGAAATACTGATCTCAGGCAATGACATACAATATGATATTAAAGAAGTATTGCTATAAAGGAGTTAATGCTGGACTTCATAAATATGTTATGGGTTATTTCGCTAACCAAATGGTTAGTGCTGATACATTACAGTCATAAAAAGTCTCATATTAAAATACATGCAAGAATATGACTATCAAAAAAATCCTCAAACCTTAACTGTTCTAGCTGTTTAAGGGACTTTATTTTTCTTGTTCTCTCTTTCCTGGTTCTCTGAAAAATCTGATGAGAACACATTTGCTTCTATGATTATGGCAAGCCAAGTATATCAAAATTTTCACCCCATCTGTGCTAACTAATGTGCTGTTTCATTCAGTTAAAGTTACTCCAGGATGCAATCAATTTCTCAGGATGCAGAAGTGCCATCTGAAAGCCTTTCTTCTTTTCTAACTAGAATGGTAATAATGGGATCTGCACAGTAACCTCTTCCATATATTTGCTTCCTCTCAGGAAGGCAATATATTGCCTCCTCTCCTCTCTATAATTCATAGAATCACAGAACCTATGTTGGAATAGACCTTTAAGATCATCACATCCAACCTTTACCCCAGAACTGTCAAGTCAACCAGTAAATCATGTCACTAAGGACCATATTTTTTGAACACTTCCATGGATGGTGATTCTACCACATCCCTGGAAAGCCTGTTCCAATGCCCAACTACCCTTTAGGTGAAAGTATTTTTCCTAATATCCAGTCTTAATTAAGAATAAAGAACTGTCTATTTTTCATGCTGCACATACATTTCATGTACACAGCTGGTGTGGGCTCTCCTTGTTTTTTGAAACATCTCACAAGTTGGAAATTGACACAAACAGAACTTCTTATGAACTCAGCTTAAAAACATTGTCCATTTTCCAGTGGCAGTTTCTAACCACAGACCCAAGGTATCAATTCCTTCTAGCACTCTTCAAAACTACATTTTTTTTTCCATTCTGATGGAGACAAAGAGCCCAGCAGGTGCTAAACTGCAATCTTGAAAAAAGAATGGAGCAATGAAAGAATCAATATTTTACTGTAGTGCTCTTCACACATGTATGGTATTATGCTGAATGAAATGCTCATCAAGAAACTTGAGAAAGAGCACAACCCATTAAAAAGAACCTCTCGACAATATCCAGCTTAGTAACTGAGAGAGTGTGCAACTTTCACTAATATCCAAATCTTTTCTCTTTTTGCAGTGCTGTCAAAAACATTCTATCTCTAAAAAGACAACATACACTAAGGCATCACAGTTAAGGAATTTCTAGTCTGATTCTTGATTTGTCACTGTGCCTTCTCAAGTTGGCATTTATGAACCACAGCCTCCACCTACCCCAATGCTATAATGAAATGGAATCACAATTTTCCTTTCAATCAATACTGTTTCTTGTGCTATCCTGCATAACAGAAAATACACTTTACTTTAGGTTTGCTAAAATTATTTTTTAAAACTTCTAAAAATTCCTAATACTAAAAATCTGAGAAAAGAACATTTTTAAATTAATTTTGATCAGATACCTATCCAGTGTACCTATATATACCTATACCTACTAAATACTGACACTATGAAAAGACTGCAATTTTCTACTCAGGTTGCCTGTATTACTGGGGCATTTTTACAATCACGGGACAGTAGAAGAGACGTATTTTTATTTAGTGATCTGATTAAAGTTTTAGAACATTTCTTACTGGTGGGAAGCTATGAAAGGAAAATACCCATGTTTCCTCAATTACAAAATGGTAAGTATTTCAGATCAGTCTGGATTTTCAAGTTGTGATAAAAATACATGACAACAAAATGTTTGGTTTTGTTTAAAAATGTTTGGCCAAAACCTTTACAGGAATGACAGTACTGATATCAAGAGATTTACAACAGAAATTAATTCGACCTCTACATATTATTTGGTAAAAGCAAAATGGTTTTATTGTTCTTTTACTTTTAAACTAACCCTAGCCTGTAAAGCTACAAATGTACCAATTAAAAGCTAGATTTCACCAAAACAGATCTTTGTCACATTCAACAGTGATTTTATTTTCTATGTTTGTCCTGGGTTCAGCAGTTGCAGTCAGTTTTTCTTCTCTTTAGTAGCTGTGTTTTGACTTAACCCGGAAACAAGGCTGATAAGGCCGATGTTTTTGGTTGTTGCTGAGCGATGTTTGCCCTGACCAAGGACTTTGTGAGCCTCATGCTCTGCCGGGGAGGAGAGGAAGCTGGGAGGAAGGAGGGACAGGACTGTACTGACAGGACCAAACTGACCAAAGAGGTATTCCATACCATAGCACATCATGCCCAGAATGTAACGGGGGGTGATCCGGAAGGCCTAGTTCTCTCGGGGTGGTTGGAGGAGTTGGTCAGTCAGCACCCGGTTGGTGGGGTGTCGTGAGTTACCTGTTGTGGTTGATGGGATGCTGTATTCTTTTCCTGTATCATTATTATTATTGGTGGTAGCAGCAGTGATTTGTGTTATACCTTAGTTACTAAACTGTTCTTATCTCAACCTGTGGAAGTTGCATTCTTTTGATTCTCCCCCCATCTCTCTGGAAGCAGGGGAGGGCAAGAAGGGGGGTTGAGTGAGTGAATGAGCTGCATGGTTGGTTGGGTTTAAACCACGACAATGTTTCCTTTGAAGAGTCAAAATTATAGATACAATTGTAATATCTATGAGTGTGACAATAAGAACAGATTTTTTTTCCATGCACTTCTATGTCTACTACACTGAAAAGAGCCTCATCCTTCAATTTTTTAAATGTAATGTCTAAGATGGAAATAGAATATATTTAGCTGAACAAGTAAACCAGGTTTTGTTGTAACAAAAACTTGCTTTGGTGTAATAAAAATGTTAGGCAAGGTAACAGCCAGAATTAAAATGCAGCTTGCTTTTTGTTTGTGAGAAAGGAAGCAAGTAAGTAATTTGCTCTTTCATATTATTTGTATGGCTGTTTATTGATTTCAGAAAGTCCTGACTGTTTGTAGGGTTTGCTGAGATGCCCCAGACAGTAAACAACATGAAGACATGCAACATTCTTTCTTGCCCAGTCAACAGTGATCCAAGCATATTAGTGCACAATTGCAAGCCATTCTACTGAGGGAAAACAACAATATTTCATTCAAGCAGACAGCAAATTCTTCTGCTTAGCAGTTTTTAAAAGAATAAACATGAGATTGAGCATCTGAATTTCAACATCAGATCACTTTTTACTGGGCTTGGCCTAGTTTAATTTACTAGACATATGTTTCTGGCATGATGACCTTGTAGTTAAGTTTGTCTGCAAGAAGCTTTAGCACTTGAAGAATGCTGCATTCTGATTTTTCCTCTGATGCTAAATAGCTCTCTGCCAGTTTGGTCCTCTTTCAACTTCATTTACTTTTGTCAACTAATATGTCACAGCTTAGCAGTTTCATGGAAAAAATAATAGGAGCGAGAGCAGTATTTTTATTTGTAAGTAAGACTTATGCCCAATAGTGTGTCACCTTTTCTAATACTAGAATGCTGTATAGTTGCCAGCAAAAAAACATTATGAACCAAGTTCATATAGTGAATAAGTTGCTTCAGATAGACAGGGAAGAGAGGACATTAACGGAACTGCTGAACATGTATGTGTGTGATACTGCGTAACATCCTCTCTAAATTTGACAACATAGATATGTTTGATCAGCTAAAATAAATAATTCTGCAAACTTTCCCATGCAGTTTTTCTTCCTTTTTTCACTGGTAAAGAAACAAATTTATGGCTTACCTTTCAAAACCAATCTGCCTTAATGTTTTCTCCCATGTTGAACCTGTACAAAGAAGAGAGAAAACAAACACCTCAGTAAAGAACCTTCATTATATGAACATTCTTACTCTTCTCCTTTCCTTGTGCAGCTGGGATCTGTATAGTAAGGTGATTTTTCCTCCCCTACAGACGTACTTGTAAATAACATCTGTTTTCCCTTGACTGAAGAACTGTTAAGAGCGGCTACCACCAGGTGACGTAACTGGGTGGAGGGGTATCAGCCTACGTAATTTCTTTACATTGCAAGGCAGCCGGTCACTGCTACAGGTCACTGCAATTCCAAGGGTGGTCTCCTCTCCTAGAGCAATGCGATCTGTACATGACTCCTTAAAGTGCTGAGCTGGCATCTCACATCACGCACTCTTCACATTTCAGCTTTTCATTTTACTGCAGTGTTCTCCTGATTCTTGCTGAAAGCTTTACAGCTCCTTCTGAAATCCAGCCCTTTTATTTTTAAGCAAAAGCATGAAGATGTATTTCTTCTTCATTGTTTAACCCTTCACGCTCATACAAACAGCTGCAAAGGATTCTTACTCAAAATCATCAAGGACTCAGCTCCACAAATTATTCAAGTGGCAGACTCGTTCAAAGAACTGCCCCCAGTATTTCAGATGCACTTAATTTTACCTAGATTTTCTTAAAAATACACGCACACACACACCTCCCGCCCCCTGCAAGCATTAGGTGATCAGTTTTAAGCACTTGGTAGTATTTTGCTTATTGCCAGTCTCTTTCTCGCTACCATTACATGGTCATTATAAATACAGGCTATTCTCAGCACAAGTATCTCATCATGCAGATCTGCAAGGCAAATATGTAGGAGGACATGAAGCTGGGTCATAGTTTTCACATTCCTGTGGGAAACATAGCAGGACTGCATACAATGTAAGCAACACAATTCTTTTTGAATGCTTCATTATACTTAAACTAAATTGAGAGAAGTAACAATAACACCTCTCGCTGATGCATTTCACCTAAAGGGAAATGAAAATAAGGAATAAACAGATTCCCTGTGAGTGACATATAGTAGAACCAGAGAAACTCAGAGACAAGCACCAATGTTGCCAAAAAGTACTGAGAAAAAAAGCATAAGGACACAAAAGCAAGTGATTTTGTCTAATTTAAATCTGGAAAATGTCAGGATTAAATAAATATTGTGCAGTGAGTACCCGTACAAAAAACTGTAACAGAATCATGAATTAGATTCTTTTGACTGCAGTCCTACTTGACAAATTAGTATGGAAAAAGCAGTGACATAACAGTATCAGTCAAAAAAAAACTCTGCAGATGTATCTCTTACCATCACTACCTTTCCATTCTGGTAAAGGTATCAGCTCAGAAACCAGTGACCTGCCAAGTTTGTAGTATGGTATTTATCTCTAATCTGCAATTGCTAAATATTTGAATAAGATCTAGCAGATGCTTTTCATCTTTGAATTTGAACACTTACTGCCAATCTGGATAAGAATCTAAGAACTTGACTTCTAAGAAGTTTTGGGTTTGAGGTTTTCAGGGGTTTTGTTTGCTTCTTTGTTTTTTTAAGAAAACCGTAGCAACAGAATTCTTTCTACTCAACTGAATAAAATTTTCAGCTCAAACCAAGGAGAATATGGTAAATTTCTAAGTAATTATATAGTTTTTCAGTAAAATATTATCTAGTACCTGCCTGGTTTGCATACCAGACTAAGTACTTTAAAACTGAAATTAATAAAAGCCAAAAAGTTAATTTCCTTATAGGCCTACGTCATGCAAGGCTTCCTTTACAGTTGCTAACTGGACAGCCAAAGAATGAAGCTAACATTTGCTTGTGGAAAATAAATTCCTTGTGTTAATCTCTGGTTTTTAGAAAGAGGAAAAGGAACTACATTAAAGTATATGTTCTTAATATCAACCAAATTCCGACATGTTACTTCGTACAGGAAGGATGTGGATTGGCTAAGGAGGATTGGTTCACAGCTGGTTCCAAAGGCGGTCAGTATACTCCAGTATACTCTTCTGGAACCCCTTCATCACTCAACTTCTCTCCTCCAGTCACTTCAAACTTCAGTCACACATGTATTTTCAGAAAAAGACTCTATAAACCTTTTCTGGTGATACTTCAGGGCAATGAACAGAAACCTTTTCTGTTCAGGACTGTTAGAGCTACAGCAAGCAATCAATATAAAATCACTTCTAATTGTTCCCATTCAGTCCAAAGCAGGCAGGGATCTCAGGCCCATATCCAGCAGAGTACACAGAAATAAGAGGAGCAAAACCAAGGTGGAGAAAGCTCCATCTTCACTTTATGGGAAAAAAATGAATCAAGTTCTGTTCTGGAATAACTGAACTGTACACTATTTGATCAGCATAGGGGGCTTCTACTGTAGTGCCTGTATACGCTTGAGGTGAGGCAAGATTTCTGCCTGCACAACTGCCTACATACAATAGGTTTCATCATCACTGAGTTCATATTTTACAAAAATAAGTCTTCTAAAGACATCTTTAAAGCAGGACAACAAATGTTCTCATGCACATTTATTTGAACAAACCCCATAAACCCCAAATTTAATGCACAGTACAATAAATGTCAACATTTCACTGAGATAAATAAAGAACCACTCCATTTACATCTTCTATTATGATTTCTCCCCTAAGCCCACCACCATCTGCATGCCCCTGGAGTATATCTGGTTTCATGTAGCACTGATGAATGAAGTAATTGTTAAAAAGATGACAGTGTCACTCCACAGGTAAGTGCAGGGCAGACAAAAGCAGTTCTCCATATAGTTTATGCAATCCTTCTGGCTCTGAAAGGGTATTCAACAGTTTTTGAAGTTCGAAGATTTGAAGAGTGTTGAAGAAAAGAAATCTCAACAGTACTTTTTAAAGCAAAGACTAGTGCTGGCATCTTTAGTCAGTGTTTCTATGCTTTCCACTGTTGTGTATACTAGTATGAATTTTTCACCCCATGATTGGCTACACTTCAGTTGTATGATATATAGAGAGTCCTACAGGGAAGGGGGAGAGGAAAAAAAGCAAAAGAGAAAGGGAATTGTGTCTCCACTGGTTTGAAATAATCTTTTGGCTGCAGCTGGCTAGCAGAACACGCTTTGAAATGCATGTGATTCCTATGAAGCAAAGCCTGCCAAGAACACAACTAACATTTCATATTAAAAAAATATACATCTTTTTTATGGAGTCTTATTTTAAAATGTTTATGATCTAAACATTCTGTTTTAAGATTTGCCAATTCCATTCTCAATAGTATCAACTTCTATGCTGCACTAACAGCCAAAAGTAAATACCCTGAGGTAATAGCAGCACCAAGAAGAATAACGCTATTAAAAGTCTAGAAAACTCATTATTTGATTTAAACCTTACCCGGTGCTTCCAAAACATTAAACAAGATTTAAGTCACGTAACTCTCATTAAAATCAAAACAGGAGTTTTTCACGAATTAAAGACTTGATTCTGCTCCCAAAGAAATCAAGCAGAATTTAGCTATTCAATTCAGCCTTTCTCTCTGCCAGGACTGTAGAAAACATTCACCTGTCGACTTTCAGTCCACTGCTACGTTTCAATTGCTAAGTTAATTTGGCTTCTCTTTGCTTTCTGTTTTTTACCACCATGTCAAAAATACCAAAACTGTTTATAAGGCTGCCTTAATCTGGTATCCATGTAATTAAGCTTTTGTTCCAAATATCTGCTCCAGAGTGCCTGACCATTCCCATCTTTTCCAAAGATTCTGTTTCACATTAACAGTGCTAGCTTTAAAATTCTTCACAAAGAGGAACCATCATGTACTTCCAGGATTACTGCTCACGTTTAATAGGAACAATGGTAAAATGCTCACATACGTACTCAATGAAATCCTATCATAAGAATGAGAGTATATCAGGTTTAAGAAGACAAAATTAAAAACATCTTTCTGAAGTAAAAAATTGTCTTCTTTGACAGATAGCCTCTCATTTATATGGCAGTTTCCATATTTGGGTTGTTCTGGTTACAAATTTTTGCTTACTACAAACTTATTGTGAATGAAAGGATTCATAATCCACTGCCAGACTGCTCACCTTTACAAAACATGAAGCTGCCTAGCCCTGAAGTGTCATGGTAGGCTTAGGAAAAACACAAAATAACATATTCATAGAAACACAGAATCATAGAACACCAGGTTAGAAGGGACTTCAAGGATTATCTAGTCCATCCTTTCTTGGCAGAAGCACAGTCCAGACAAGATGGCTCAGCACCCTGTCCAGCTAAATCTTAACAGTGTCCAGTGATGGGCAAAAATACTGGAAAAGTGATTTTGAGCCATTCATGGAATTTGTGCAACTATTCCCTTTGAACTATATTATGCCACAGACAGGTACAGCTGAGGTTTGTAGCTAGTATATTACTACTCTTCTGTGTCCATGCTGGTCTTTTAATACAGTTCAGGAGAGTCTTTCTTGAACAAATATTTTAACATTCTTTGGTTTGCATGACAGAGTGACCTCTGAGTGGATAAACTGGATTTTTTTCACATGAAACTAAACTTCATCCCAAGGACACAACTGTTGTGTTTCAGCCACTAATGGGCATTAGGTCTGCATGACCAGACCAGAGCTAATCTACTCTAAACCCTGCTAAAAACATGTGTTGTGTGGTGGCCAGGGACTCTGAACTAAATGCTTCACTCCTATCATGCTATGCTGCTTGCTAAGGCAGATGCAGCTCACTTCACCACCCCCAGTCCCAGTCCTGGAGTGCACCCCCAAAAAGCTTTCCATCTATGGTCACCTCAAGGGTTAGGGTATTCACCCTTAGCATTGTTTCTGGGCTGTACCCATATCCACTACAGTGAGCAGGAACCTTTCTACTGCCCTGTACAAGCAGGGTTGGACCGGATGTTCAGCACAGCCACACTCCCCACAAAACACCAGGAAGCCAGTTCTGCACAACAGCAGATTTTTCATTTTTAAAACAACTTCTCAAGGAGAAGGAATAGGGAAAACCTGGGGTGTGTGCTATGTGCTGTGCATAAGGAAGAGACTAAAACCACCAGTAAAACAGAAGTGGAGGGCCAGTGGTCTAGGATTCTGACTAGATGAAGAAAGTGATTATTACTGAATACATACAAAGAGGTCATTCAAAGAACAAAGTCTTTACTTGCCTTCCACTCATACCAGCTTTCAACAGATTTTTGACTGAATAAAGAGTCCAGATTTGAGCACTACATGACAATGTAATGGGAAAGATTTATTGTGTATTTTCTCCTGTGCTGAAAATATTAAATTATTATAATGAGATAGAAAATTGCTTTCCTATTAAAAAAGAAATCTTGACTCATTTCATGTTAACCGGAAAAATAATCATCATCAAAACCACTACTTCTCCTCTAAGGAGATTTTAATGAGTGGGAACTTTTAAGAATAAAATGAGCAGACTAGGAATATAGAGCAAAGTGCAACAGTACTGACACTATGCTTGTGTGTGTGCACAGAGATGCACATTGCTTTAAAATGAGTATTAAAAAGACAACAGCCATGGTAAAGCTATTAACAGCTGTATTTGGTAGTCACCTCTTCCAGTCTGCAGCCTCCCTGGGTGCTCTGGGAATCTAGAAGGATCTGAAAAGCTCCCACACATAAGTGGGGGCTGTAGAAGCAACTCCACTGCTAATCTATATTCTTTGCTTTGATCTTGATTAGCATCAGAATTAGCAGACTGGGGGACGATTGTTTTTAAAATTGGTGATGTAACTTAAGGTACATAACACAATGTGAAATAATACCTGTCAACCTGGGACATAAGTGATCCGGCATCCTGCCACTCACTGGTCAGACTGACAGATGGAGGCAAGGACAGATCTCAGCTCACTTTGTGTGATGGTAAAACCAGTGTCTCTGAGCCTGATACAAAGTCTATAGAAATACCTGGACAGATTTACACTGAATTAATGGGCTTTGATAGTTTGTCTGAAGTGGAAACAAATTGCAATAAGAAATAGTAAAAAATGTGATCTGTTTTTTCAGTAACGTAAATGACAGCTATTATTTCTACCACAGTAATAAACTACTAATGCACAGTGTTCTGTAGATAAATCCTTTGGGAGAATAGGAGCAGAGGAAGAAGAAGTTTTAGACTTTAAAACATTAAATGAGACACATTTTTAAATGTGAAGATTATATATTTTTACATGAGAATCACATACACCATTTCATATGCGAGGATGACTCGCTAATTAAACAGCAAGTTTAATTCCACAAGAGATGTGTGGAAGAAATAATAACTTGGAGAAAGGAAATCTGGGAAGGTGCTTTCTACATATCTTCTTCCATGCCAGATATGTTTAAAATGCTACACAGGTAATAAAGCACACTAAAATTGGCTGAATTGCTTCACCTTTTCTCTACTTAGCTTTTTCAGGATGACAGGTTCCATAGTTTATATAAGAATAATTACTCCTTTTGTCTGCTTAAATATAGTATACCAAAACCATTTACAGGCAGTCTTCCCCTGCAACACACACATGCTTTAAACCACTCTTATTTTAAGCCCATTTCATTTCAAATTTGTTTCCTGAACAAAGCAGCAAAACATCAAAACCCACAGCACTAGAAAACCTTTAGGGAATGTGTTTCAGATGAAACCTGAGATAGCTAGTTAATGGATAGCTTTTTTTGTTCTTGCTGTTTAATCTATTATTTATCTATTATTTGTTGCAATGGTTGGTTGGTATTTTTTAGTCCTAATTTCCAAGAATACTGAAGATTCAAATTCGTTCTGGCATCTTTCATTTTTTGAATAGACCTGCTCCTGTGTCCCCATGACAGTAGACTACTGCAAAAAAGGATGAGAAAAAGGACTTTACACACTGTGCAAAGCAGAACTTTGTAGCTGTCCTGGTTTCAGTAGGTCACTAGCACAGAATCATTCAGCAGGAGTAAAGCGGGAAAGAATCAGATGGTTTACAGAAATAACCTATCTATTACTCTTTTTTTACAACAGAAAAGGGTGTCAGGGCTCTGAGGAGCAGCCTCAAAGGAAGACGACATTTCCTGCCATTGCCTTAGGGGATATCAAGCTCAAGTCAGAGAGTCACTGAGCTTAAGAGCAGAGGAGTTCTGCTCCAGACCTTCTGTTTTTCAAAATAAAAGCAAAAGAACTTGAAGAAAACTTGTAAGTTTCATTTTTCATAAATGTGAAGAAAATTAGATTTTTTTCCATTTTTATTGGCAGAGGAATTCTCTCCTCTGCCACCCCAACCAACATTGCTCTGTCTGCTAAATAGTATCTTGGAAGCAAGGTTTTCACTTCAGAGCATGACTGACAGGCATCCTTCCAATTTCTAGAGCTACCCTCTGCTTAGTTTTATTGTAACATAATATACTGTTATGAATAACAATGTCAGCCTAGTTTCAACGTCAAACTGTGACAAATATATGCAGTGTACCAGTGCAAGGAATTTGCTTTCCATTGTCTCATTTTCTCTTTTTGTCTCATCAGAAGGAGAGGTGAGCAAATGTTTCCTCTGGAATTCTGCAGCATAGACAAATGAGCAGGGGAAGACAACATAGTAGGTCTTCAGGAGCACACCCATATACAAGAAAATACAGATGAGAGCAATAGGGTCAGGAAACTAGGAAATCTTGCACAGAGACAGGAGGAACATTACGATGACAAACACCCGCCATTACAATGGCTGTGTCTTTGACTCCATACATTTTGTAATGCATGTCTCTTCTCTGAGATTTTTTTTTTTACATTGATGTTTTTAAAGATAATGCATTTCATTCACTTACTCTCAGAAATCTCTTCAGAAGAGAAATCTGGATGCAGAGGGAAGTGCTCCCCTGGGCAGTAGCGCAAGGCATGCACACAGACTCAAACAACTGAGGAGAGGGAAATGCTTCCATGAGATGTTATTTTTCCTCCCTAGCAAATATAAAGATGGCTCACCTAGTTCAGCTGACAAGTATAAACATGTATGCACTGATCAAAGGGTTACTTTTGCTTTAATTTTCTTTGTATTTTCAGAACTTACAATTCTACGATTTCACTCAAATTTTCTCAAAGATCTAGTCTGTGAGAACAGGAAAGCTGTTCTCACAAAGCGCTTTCACAAACGAAAGTGCAAAGCTCTCCCACCTTTCAGCTCCCATTCCTCTCAATCAAGAGACTGCAGCTACTGAGCTGCTCAGCGAAAATGAACAGGTAAAACAACTGGAGAAAACAGAAGATGATGGGGTTCCAGTCACAGACTCAGCCCAGTTCTTCACTTCCAGACGGGGGTGCTTCTAAAACACTGCTGCCACTCCCTGGGTGAGGAGCTCACATGGGAAAGGGGGTGGTGAGGAGTTTAGCCAACTCAAACTGTGAGAAGCAGCAACAGCAGTCTTCACCCAATTGCATCTCTCCCTCCAGACACACAAGTATACATACTTCAGCATGCCCTGCAAAGCCAGGAGGGACCAGCATCCTACTCTGCCTCCTGCAACTTGTTCCCTGCCAGCAGGGGACAAGAGGCACAAGTGCTACTGATCTGTGCTCTGCTCATGACCTGTGAAATAGCTATGCTGAAGCCACTAGAAATGCCCAGGCAGATTTCATACTGTTCCAATGCCATAGGATTATATTTAGCTTCATCTATAATAGACTGCAGGATTGCATCCTGTGTACTAGCAAATAATTTCCCAACACTTAATTAGTTTTCATTAGGATGCCACAAATAGTATGAACACTATCAACAAATGAAAGAAAACATTGGCTTGCCTAACAGTTTCCATTTTTAAAAAGCACTCCACGCTTTATCTTGCACACTTCCAATAGTTTACTAATAGTTTGCTATTTCTACAGTTATGCACTTAATTAGGAGTATTAGGAGTAATTTCTCCCCATTTAGTTTGGCTAAGACTAAGCCAAAAAGTAAGTAAAAGCACTTAAACTTCTGCCATTCTCACAAGTTATTAAATGACAAGAGTATTTTCACACTTACTTAAAGTCTGCTTATTTTGTCCTCTCTGGAACGTGTTTTATTTAAGTGCTTCATTAGGGTATTAACAGAGTCATACCTTCTGAGTAAATACTGAAGAGGATGATGAGCGGCAATAATTCCCTACTCAGCAGGGATTTTCATGTTACCAAAATCATGGGCAATTTAGATGTGTGACTCTCAAATGCTTTTCAAATCAAGCATTTTATTTATTCACGTGCTGCTTCATTGCCTCTCAAAGTAATATTACAGCAGGGCTAATAGAAAAGGGACAAACTGTACACTGTATTGTTTGCACCTTTTCAAAGAAACATGGCCAAAACCAGCAACACTTCAAAGCTAGCGCCAGTTGGCAAGTTTTCCCAATCCAAGCAGATCTTACAAACTGGGATGTTGCACAGTGGGATCAGTATATCAGGTTATGGAGCACAGGTGCAATCAATGGCCTTAGAAAATAAAGAGTTTATAAAGCATCTTCATGGGTGTATTAATAAAGCATACTGGAAACATCTTTGTTGTGCTGGAAATAAGACACACCAAAAAATGATACAGCTGAAGATGACTTGTATTAAGGGTATTGGCCCAATTTCTAAAACCGTTTGTCTCATCCCAAACTTTTATCTGCATCAGTTTTAGAAAACTACTTGTACTGAATATACAAATCAAGTCATCTTGGCAATATTCTCTGCAAGGGATAAAGCCTGTCAAAATTTCTTGCCTTTGCCAGCTGGAATGCATTGAGTATATATTATGTGGTTGCAAATTTGAGCTATTCACTGCAGTGGGGGATACTGTACCCACTACAGTCTGAAGACAAGCAAAGAAACAGAGGAGAAGAAAAAATACATTCAATAGGAAAATGGGAGGAAATGTATATAAAAGGCACTCATTTCTTATAAAGAACAAATCATATATAAAATCATTGTTTTATATTGGAAAGAGATTTAAGTGCCGAATACCATACTAAATAGAAACCTAATTTAGATCCAAATTAATCTAAACTTAATTTAATCACCATTTATCTAGAGTGACTGTAAAGACACTTTTCATGAGAAAGCAAATTAACGTAGTCTAAAACTGCACATCACCCTCTACCTACTATTCTGGAAAGAAGGTTTAGTGATGGAAATAATAATAATTAAAAAATGTCTATCTATCCCACTAATCTGTGTTTGTATTCATATCAACAATTTGGTATGTTTCTTTTTTAAAGTCAGAAAACACAAAGTAGTAAGACTTTACCAGGGCTCTTGGTAATATTTCATCCAGCTTTCAAAAATGTACATTTCCTGGAGTTTTTATACCTCTGACATCATCACCATATCTATATGGGACAGAAGGACAAAATGAAGCCTAACTGATCCTGCTCATGGGGGAAGAGGTCTCTGGAGAAAAGGGCAGAGGGCTCCATGTACTATTATCTAAACACATGGAGATGCAAGAGGGACTCACTTCAAAAGGACACCGAATTGTTTGTGCTCACAGATGTTTGTCCTAAAACATCTGGTCTCCAAAATCAGGTTGCAAAGCAGATGATATTGAATCACAGTCAGGATCTCACGCCTTATTCCATCTCAGAGACAACCAAGCTGTGGTGCTAGCCACATCTGCCAGCTATGCACCCACTCTTATATCAGTGGAGGTCTAAAGATGAGCAGCTACAGACTGCAAGGACTTCCCATTCTGCCCTTCACAGTTCTGTCAGGAGGGTAATTCATTTATGGAGGCTGTTCCCCACTACTCATGGACTAAACAGGGCAGATATGATGGGACAGCAAGCTCCCCCTGGCAGGTACACAACCTGGCCTCACTGCAAAATAAAAACACCAGCTAAGCATAGTCCAGAATGACAAAAAATTGACTACAGTTATCCATTATTAATTTCTCTGGTTTCTTCTTTCATGAGCATTTAATAACACATCTCCACATCTCTTGTTTAAAGGTTTATCGTGGATCTGCCAATCTCAAAAAATACATTGTTTCTACATGGTTGAGAACTGAAGAGATTTACAGTACTTCAGCTTTGGCTGGCAACAGTCAGCCTAGGGTACATCTAAGCATCAGCTTTTATAAACAGTCTATGCATTGTCCACTGCTGCAGTGTAAATCAAACATGAAAACTACTCCCACAGACATCGTTAACTTGAGTATCCTCCTCAACAGACATAAAATTCTATCACCAGGCCAAGCACTTACAAAATTGAAACCACAGGAACTACATGAACTAAAGTAGACCCGGAATGTGAAATCCCTTCAGAGGACCCAGAAATCCATAATCTCACATCAACCAACCTTAAAAAGCCTGCACTGATTTTTTTTTTTTTTTTAAATTGTCAGTTTATAGTAATATTATTCATCCTTAACAAAATGGCAACATACAGTAAGAGGGGTCAATGGATGGCCTAACAAATATTCAGTACAGCAAAGCTTGCAAGCTACTGGTCAGACTAGAAAAGTTGTGACCAAAAGCAAACTCTACTTGTCAGGTGTTTAGAGGCCTCTGTGAAACACCTCCTGCCTGCTGGTGCAGTTTGTTAAATGTCAGTTTTACTGTCCACTGTGTACACCACAGGCATCCAAAAAAACAGCGTCACTGTCCAACTTAATGGAACCCAATCTTATGATGTGAACATTAAGTTTTTTAAAAGGGGGGAGCCTGTCACTCTAAAAAAAAATCAGTCTAATTCATTTTATATATTCTAGAATTTGAATGAGTCACATCACTAATAAAAGAGGAAAGTCTTTACTGCTACTGTTACCTTGTCCTTTACAGAAAAATAGTGAAATGTTAGTGGGGATCTCTTCAACCCATGGAAGAGTGAACTGATTTCTCCTCTGTCTCCTCATTTCCTTTTCCTTCCCCTCCAGAACTGCTCAGCCCATCCTAATATTCCATCCCCAGAGTGAGAGGGAAAATTTGGACTCTTCATGACCCTGTCTTGAAGCACTCCTCATGCCAAACACTCCAAAGAGCCAAAAGTTTTGAGGCAAGCAACGCCAACCTTTCAGAGGAAAAACAAGGAGCAAGCCCAAGATTAGTTCACAAATGTCAAAAGAAATCTCATGTCATTAAGGCTGGATGTGCAGGTAGACAGCTACGGGACATGTTTATTTTCTACATCCCCATTCTCTACCTCTTTCCAAGGACAAAGGATGCTGACTAGGTCAAAGTCCTGCACTAGGTCAGCCCCACCACCCAGTACTCACTGCAGCTGTGGAAGAAGAGCTGTATTCAAATTGCTCGAGAATTTTGCTCCTGTGTCAAGAGGTAAAAACTGGCTGATGTAGTTGAAGAAGAAAAAAAGAAACAAAAACAAAACCACAAAACAGAACAGAAAGAAATAAAACTTCATACGGCATTAGTTACATATTACCTGAGATTTTAAAGCAATTTCTACCTTTAAGTAAATACTACTCAAGTCAAAATTATGTACAGAATTAAGGATCAATTCACAAGAGAGATTTTAGACTTTGGGTAGATTTTTTCCTATTAGTGTCTCATAATGAAGTAATTGCTGAATTAGTAGTACATCTGTCAATCCCAGTTAGCAATTATAGTTATTACATATAAAACAAATTACTGCTCCAGTCTACAATGTAGCAAAAGTTTGGCATGAGGTTCTAATTATCTACTGAACCTGAGTCATGCCAAAACTGGTGGGACAAATCAAATCTTAACTGCTAATACTAATGTGACCCTGCTGAATACAGCTTCCTAGCATCATGGCACCAATCCTGAGAGCAGAGCACTCAGTGGGACTTGTACAGGTGCAACTGCTGGCCCATGAAAAGTTGAAGGGTGAGGGGGTGAACTGCAAAATGAGAATAAATGCAACAAGTCAGCTCAAGCGATTCAGCTGAGGGCGTCAAACCTCTAACAGGAATAATGAGCAGCTGCTTTTCTGAACAAATAAATATACACACTATTTCAAAAATTATACCTAGCACTCCATACTTCTCTGAAGAGAGATTAAAAAAAAAAAATGGGCTCAAAGGAATGGCTTTGATTTACAGGTTTTCATACATGAACTATGGACCCTGAAAGATGCTCAACACCCCTAACTTCTACTAACTTAAGAATTGGCAGTGAAAAGAAGGAATGACACCAGAGATTTTTTTTTTTTACACCTGTTAAATAATTTAGGGCTTTATTTCTTGCACAGCTGTCCTTCAGCAGGTTTCATGGAGTGCTGTGGGTAGAATGAGCTTTGAGTGGACAATGTAACTTTCTATTACACTGTATACTGAAAAGCATGCATTGAAACTGACACAAATACTGAATTTCACAGGAAACAGTGAAGAATTAGAAGGATAAAATAGAAAATAAGAGGTCATTTTAACATGTTTCCAACACATGTCTAATGGAAACTGAGAAACAATTTCTGCACTTTGATTTATTAACAAGCTCATCAGGGATCTAAATGCCTTGTCTTAAGATATCTTGCATTTTATGCATTTCAATGCCAGGAACTCAGTTCTCTAAACTCACTTTCTAAATTCAAGCAAAATACCTTTTCTGGTGGATTTGCTGGCATCAGCATTGTCTAAGGGCCAGGCAACGGTGGGATCTAGCTGGGCTTGGGGCTATAAAAACACAAAGCGAATGCCTGACTTGAACAACACTGCCATCCAGACAGGACACACAAACTGAGGGAATGCTAAGATACACTGTATTAGGCTGAGAGGATAGGAGGCTCTCGGCTGTACTGAGCTGAGGCACAATACTAAATCATGATGTTCATTATCATGCTTCTGCAGCTTCTCATCTTTCCTCAGATGGCTGGAAGTTTCTCTTCAGGTAGCTCTCAAGTGACAGAGCTTGTATCAGACCCAAAATATCTACAAATTTTTCAAATACTCTTCCTTGCTCTTTCCTCTTTTAAATTGGCCTATTAGAATTGCTGTGGGTGATGGCTGTGTCCTGGAAGATCTCCTCTGCTTGCATGCAAATCCTGCATAAAGTAAGAAAATTAACAGATAATGACTTTTTTGATTTACTGTATATGACATCTCTCCCTCTCTCCATCCTGTTTTCACCACTAGTACTGGAAGTCACTGAAAAAAAAGTTGTTTCAAGTCTGTTTCCAAGTGACGCAAAGCCTGACACATGGAACCTCTTTGTAGGCCTAAAATGTACCACAACTCCTGATGGTTTGAAATATCCTGAGAGCCTTTGTACCAAGCTGCTGATGTGCACACCTGAAAAAGTGGATTCGCCAAGCAGTGATATCAGAATTATGAGAATCAAATCACTACCAAAACAGCTGTTTAGTTTTTATTTTATTTTCAGGAGATTCTTTCAGTGTCAATAGACAGGGGCCAGGACTCAAGTCAAATGCTTACGTGACAAACAGGCTAGCAATGGTGTTTGCACTTCTGTAAGAAGCTCTAATGTTGGGAGACCTCCTGCTGATCTCAGGAAGCAGGAACCAGGAAGCATACTGAGACATGTAAGCAAAGGAGTGTTCAGCATGACTGCCAAGTAAGATGTCCAGTTATTGTAACAAGCTAGATGTCTGCAGCCAAAGGACTAGGGAGGGTCTACACAGGATATATGTGGTGCTGCAGGAGGAAATGCATTGCAGAAGAAATTGAAATATATCACATAAAGATACGTTGGGCTAAGTGAACACAGATGCAGCTAACGAATGACACTTCCATGGAGGCTGACTTACGCTTGGTATATGGATAAAGTAATTAGCCAATTAAGAAAATTACATTAGATGACAAGAAGTAATAATTGTACAATGTTAAAAGGAACTGATTTTACAGATACAAAAGGAAACCACAGCCTGGTTACTGTGGATTCAGGCTGCTGAGCAATTGGACCCTGCTGTACTGTGTATGTCCTGTTACACTTGTCATTATACTGCCCTACAATGAATGAACACAAATGAGGAAAACACTCCTGTATCAAGGTTTATACCTGATAAAAGCTAATTAAGCTGAGAAAGGCCAATTAGCTACCCAACTGAGGGACTGAAACTGACCCTAGAGAAACCATTAATTTGTCAATCCAGCGCATATCATGAGGACAAGAGTGGTTCTTGGCAGCCAGCAGGAGCTCCAACTGATGCTCTTCAACATGAGGATATCTCCAGATCCCCTGTACAATTAGAAAGATGAAGCTACTGTTTAGGAACAATCAGCATCTCTGTCAGCAACATATTAGATACATAGCTGAGCATGTCAGCTGGTAGATATATGTCAGGTGAAATTCTATAGTGACTGTTCAGCACATTAAACATTTACATTATGCCACCTTACTGCTTAATTATTTTATGTAAAACAGTAAATCTTTTGGTTTTGTAAATACAGTCAGTTTTTTTTCACTAATGAAATAGCATACTTTCTACTAGGAAAAAGCACTGAGCAAGAGAGAGAACTAGAATATGATAATTTGAAGAGGAGGTCTGCAGTAAGAACCCTGAGTGCTTATAGTTCTGTGAAATCTGCTCCTGCAGGTACCAACAGAAGCACCAGAGTAAATAAAGAGGTTAGAAAGCAGATTACTGGCTCATTGTTTTTGTTATGGTAAGAAACAAATACTCATGTACAGAAGTTTCCCCCCAAGTGGTGGCAGGCAAGGTATTCTCAAGGCTCAGTGGTTGGTGGATTGCAATATTGAAAAAGCTGTATATGCATGATTTGAAAATCTTCTTTATCTCTGGGCAACTGGTCAATCTCTTGTGCACCAAGGAGTATTAACTCTCCATGGTCAAAGCGCACCAAACCTGAAATAAATGTGTTCTTCCGTCACCTGGACATATCTGCACAGCTATGAAGATATTTGCTGGCAAAATCCAGTCTAATTTATTGGGGTAGTGACACCTGATTCTGGTTCTTGTTTATGCCCTCTGTATACAAAAGGATCTTAGATCTTTGCTTCTGATTTGTGTTAAGCACAATCTTAGTTGTCACACTGTTCAAAGAAACCTTCTAACAAGTGCTTAAAAAAATTATTTTATGAGATATTTCATCCTCACCTTAATCTTTCCACAAAGGAAGCGCTGACTTAGGACTTCCATACAGTTTCTGGAGGTGTCAATAAAGGCTTGACAGCAAGGAAGTGGAATTGTCAAAAACTATCCAAGAACAAGAATTACAAATGGGTGTATCTTGACTGAATGCCAATGTTTAAGTAGGGCAGCAACATCCAATTCCCAAGTCAGAGCAACAGCAGAGACAGACCAGTCACAGAGGTCCCCCAGAATAGCACAGGGTGCAGACGGAGCCACAGAAATGCTTCTAACATAAGGCATTTTTAGTGTGCAATGAATTTAATGAAGTTTAAAACAGAAGCATCAAGTGAGATATTGTCACACCAATGAAAATAAATGTCCAGGTGAAATAGATGTGAATATATGAAAATAAATGAAATGCACGTGAATGTAGGAAAACATACATCAATATTGCTCATTTTAAAGCCCCTATTATTTGACTCTACCCTACATGAAGAAGCACAAGATTTTCAGTAACAGAGATCGTAATTCAAAGCCTAGCCAAATACTATGAAATATCCACAGGGATTATGACCTAACTATCCACATCCTGGACTAAGAACTTCAAAAACAACACCAAAAAAAAAAAAAGACACATTGTTATTTATGTTGAAATATTACCTAACTTTGCTATCATTTCTCAATTCCAAAATATTCTACTCCTCTTCATAGGAACACATTTTTATTTTTGACAGCATGCATATACAACCCCCAATTGAGGAAGGAATAATGAACAAAAAGATGCTAGGATAAAGTATCTAAAGAGCAGAGTCCTCCTGATGGGTTTGATTTACATCTGAATGGATTCAGGATCAGCATTTGGAAACTACAAAAGCCTACATTCCCCTCTCCAAACTCATCTTTTTCAGCTCATAAACCTTTTCAGTATTTATAACACCTTGCTTTGCAATGTCTTCTGCATCCCATATGCTAAGGGTATGGGTTTTATTAATATTAATAGAAAATTACAGAGACCAAACTTGCTAAGCACTGACCCAAATATAGAGGATGCTACCTCAGAACTAAATACATCCATAAAAAGCTACAACTCCAAGGTGAAAGTAGCTATTTGTACCACAAACAGTAACATAAACAGAAAAAAACCCCAAACCTCTATAAACATGGGATTACTTTGGCAGTAGTCCTAACTCAAGGAAGAGAACATGACAGTGATGGTTTCAGATATGAATGCAGTCACTGTGTGATATGTAGAAGGCAGTGAGGGAAGGGAAGCAGAGCAAGTGAGAAATACTTTTCCCATTTTTCATAACCTAGGGGGTTCTCCTCATATCTGAAATACCAAGAACCTATTAGCAAATCTTAGCAGACCGAGCATAATGCCATGTAAGTCTGATATTTAACCTTTATTCAGTCACAGAGCTACATATCATATCTAGATCATATAAATAATTAAACTGATACTTCCCCCAACTTCTGAGAAGTCTTTGAAGACTAGAAGACTTTGAAGACAACAGATGCAACTAGCTAAAATGTAAACTTTTTTGCTATTCTCTGAGCAAAGTACATAGCAAAACACATCAGCCACCAATTCAATACGATGCTTATTATCAATTCCTGCAGCTGCTGCTGTGGAACTCCTCACTTTTTGCTATAGCTAACAAAAAAGTGACAGGAACAACTGTGAGCTCTGAAAAGGAAATGTGATATCATTTTCTTATTGTAATCCAGAATGACATAGGATAGATGTGGAAACCCATCTTTGACTTTTTCCAGATGTCCATGGAACTGTATCAGCATTCCAGCTTTGTTTTATGTAGATGTGTATACTCTGAACTTCCTTGCTCAGGATTTTCTTTTATTATCATATATGAAAGAATTTTGACAGTGTTTCAGTAGGGATATTAAGAGTCATAAAAATAATTTAAAAATTAATGTCTGGTGTCATCTAACTTGTGTAAAGGCCTTTGAGAGAATGGAATGGCAATCAACAGGTGGTATTTCAATCTCAAGGCAATGCAGTTTCATGAGGTGATATCTATTTTGGTTTAAAATCTTCATAAAAATATGATACAATGAGAGTACAGAAGCAAAAGCTAGGGACAGTCCTGTGAGGCAGTAGAACTGATACACTGAGCAGAACTATGGCTCACACACATATGCCAACAAGACAGATCTGATTTCAGCCAGTTCCCAAAAGTTTCAATAAATTCTTAATTCTTCATAAATTCAACAAAATTCTTAATGACCTTAGAGGTAGAACTGGAAAGTGAAGGTTTTATTTGAAGCAGCACTGTGACTAAAAAATCATTCCTATACATCTACTGCCTCCCCAAAAAACTTGTTGAGGCAACACCTGTATGGCTAGTAGCTTCAAGGACTGCATAAAAGCAAGTCTGCCATGGACTGTCAGCTGCTTAACCACAGAGTGGTGGACAATATGCATGACAATATCTGTTGACTTTACCCACACTTTCATGCACTCCCTCCTCCTGCATGTTTCACGGCTACTGAGCATCTAATTAAAGAAAAGTACAAGTTCAACGAATCACAGATGCTCAATATCCCCATTCTGCAGAAAACAGTGATTTACTGTGTGACAAATGCATGCACTGAAGCTAACTAACTAAAATTATTTCCATTTTGATAATAAAATCACTGGTTTGTTTTGTTTTTTTTTTTTATTGTTTCTCTGTTTGATCTCAAATTCTTGCATCCCCTGTGATCTTGCCTGTTTGATACCCCTCTGAACATTTTTGGAAGCACCCATATGTGGAGTGAAAGAAGTTGAGCTTCCATGCCAATGTCCACTACAGAGCACCTTCCTTTCTTTAATGAGATTTTACTATGAAAAAACAGTGCTGAAATGTCCTCTTCCTCCCGCTTAGCAAGGTTCCCGAATTGGGTAATGCAATCAGCCCAATTCCTGAAATTGCACAGGCTGCTGTGCAGTGCTAAAACTTAATAATCACAGAAAGTTCCTGCTATAATGAATGAGGTCCCTGAAGATGAAAATGTGTTTATATAAACAGAAAGAAATTGAGCACAATCTGATAGCAGTTTAAAAGGCATCCTTTGACCGCTCTGCACAACACTGATTGTTAGTGTTTCTGCCAATCTTGAACTTTATTCTTAGGCAACATTAAAACATCCGATAGCCAAGAATAATGTAAAGGATAAATATGAAATAATGAGAACTGGGAGACCAAGAAGTGCTACAAAGTTGGAACTGCTGCCAGCACAACATCAGCTCTAGCCATGTTTTACTCCTGCAATATCAGTTGCAGTTTTGGAGAGTTCCCACCTCACATCTGCAGGTATACAGAAAAAGTCGGCCATAGCCATTTTTTATCTCCTTTCTGTTAAAACAGAGATGAAAAAAAGAAAGTCCAGACTTATTTGTAAGACTTTCACTAGTGTGTCTTTGTAATTCCACACATTTTACACTGCTGCTGTGTTTAATTACCACTAGATCACCACACCCTCAAGGTGGATGTAAGATTTTTAGGACTATTAAAATCCAGCTCCTAAACTAAGACCATGTTTCTAAGACTGATGGTTAAATTCGTAGATTCTACACTGGAGCCTGTTCTGAGTGTAATTTGAGTCCTTTAATATTTCTACAGTGGATGTCAGAACATGGGTTCTCTTGTGAAACATTACATTATTCACAGACAAACCTGTGGGGTCTAGAAAAAACAGGAATTTCCTGGAACCGGCTATGTAATCATCTGAGGCCTTGCCAACAAACTGCAGGTACACATTCCATGACCAGGTCAAACTCTGCTGGTTCTAAAGGATGAGTTAAAAATCATCTTTTTGCATTTCAACATCCTAAACTTGTATGCCAAAAAGACCCTGAAAATAATGAAAATGAATTTGCTATATAACATTTCTTGACCATAACTTTTTTAATTAGGTGGTACATGAACCAAAAATGCGTAAAATGTAATCAGTTCTTATCACTGTTTCCTCTGTACTGGGGGCTTGCTGTCTTCTGAAATGTATGGCTACATACGTAACATTAGCATACTAGTTGGAGCTTTTATGAAATAATGTACTCTGAATTACACTACTCTTGACTCTCCTCAGGAACTACTTCTTTACACTTTTCTACACTACAAAAAAGCTTGAGAAAACTCTTACCAGCCACTGGCTGGAGTGTACCATAAATGCTTTCCAGTTGTTCATGCTACTCCAGTGTGAAAACAGTGTTACAACTGTTTTCAGTTTTAAAATAGACTTTGAAAGATAGTGTGTCTTACTTTCCTTATTTCTAGACATATAAAACCAGAATTATAGTTTTGTAATGAAACATTTTTCATTTACTACAACTTTCACTGATGCTGTTGAAAATTTTTCTGATTTTAATCTATTTGATGACCATAAGATCTTTGAAATTCAGTTTATTATTACATTAAATATATCCCTAAAGAAACGTGGTATGATAAAATTCAGCAGTAAACACAGTATATATGGATGGAAAGGGTGCACTGCTGCAAATGTTGATATCTGGTAAAATGTTAAGATTTGCAATGAAACAAGAGAGGTATATTTAAGACTTTGGAAATCAAGGTTACCCTTCAAAACTCATCTAATGAGTTCTCTTCCTTCCAAAGATGTGAAGGTTATTTTTGCTTCTTTTGTGAGTCTTCAGGAATTTTTCTGATTCATTTTGCTCTGTGTTAAATATAAACATGACAGATTTGCTGCACATTGTTTGTTCAAAAGGCGAAAGATACAGCACCTTCTCTCATCCCGCATTATTACTGATTCAGACTCATATATCTGGCAGAAATTGAGGGGAATTTTAAGACAGATTTTCCATTTGGAAATAAACTCAAAGCATGCAAGTTCACATTGCATTTGACCAAGGTTTAGGACTCTGTTCTAACACACTGATGCAAGAGAGCCTACCAAGACATTTCAAGTCCATATTTGTGATGAAAACATTTTTTCCTAGATGGTTCCAAGCCATATTTATGTGAGCAACACCTTTTGCTTTGCTTCACAGGGTGATTTGTTTTACATAGAATCATAGAATGCTTTAGGTTGGAAAGGACCTTTAGATCTCCTAGTTCCAATCCCCATGCCATGGGCACGGATGCCTCACACTAGACTACATTGCCCAAGACTCTATCCAACCTGGCCTTGAACAATAAACTCATCACAAAACATCACAGAACTTGAACACTGAAACACCACAGATTCCATGAACAGCTTAGTAAAAACAATCCTTTCAAGTTAAGGTTAATTTTGAGTCCAGGCATAGTTTTTGTCCTGAGCAGCCTCCAGCTCATGCTGTCCAGTGAAGTCACCCACCAGGGATGCTTCTCCAACAGGGATGTCCTCTCATAGCTCCCCCCGACAAGTCTTGCCTACACTTGAGGGTGAGATGCCCAACTAGTGGTCCAGCCATGGAAGAGAGGCTGTGGTGAGGAGCTGTCATCGTCTCATCTCAAATTTTCTGTTTCCTTCCCAGTTGAGACCAATTTACTGCAGCAAACATAAAGCATCAAAAGGCATATAATCATAGCATCATAGAATAGTTAGGGTAGGAAAAGACCTTAACATCACCTAATTCTAACCCCCCTGCCATCGGCAGGGACACCCCACACTAAACCAGGCCACCCAAGGCTTCATCCAACCTGGCCTTCAACACCGCCAGGGATGGAGCATTCACAGCCTCCCTGGGCAACCCATTCCAGTGCCTCACCACCCTCACAGGAAAGAATTTCTTCCTTATATCCAATCTAAACTCCCCCTGTTTAAGTTTGAACCCATTACCCCTTGTCCTGTCACTACAGTCTCTAATGAAGAGCCCCTCCCCAGCAGCCCTATAGCCCGTCTCCAGATACTGGAAGGCTGCTATGAGGTCTCCACGCAGCTTTCTCTTCCCCAGGCTGAACAGCCCCATCTTTCTCTGCCTGTCTTCGTATGGGAGATGCTTCAGTCCCCCGATCATCCTCATGGCCCTCCTCTGGACTTATTCCAACAGTTCCATGTTCTTTTTATGTTGAGGACACCAGAACTGTACACAATACTGCATATGAGATCTCACGAGAGCAGAGTAGAGAAGGCTCAAGCCCAAGGGCTCAGACTCAGGTACTAAAACCAGTGTTTTACAACGTGGCACAAACACATGCAAAGGATATCGCATTAACAAATCAGTTTTTCTATAAATACTCAGTATGATTCTGTGATGAAGAGCAATAAATAAAGATGTAAACAGCCAAACAGTAAAGACAAATCCTGAGAAATAAAGTGAAATATTTATTCTCAGTGGAAACCATTTGTCTAAACACTGTTCAACACACAAATATATAGTTTCCTATTTCTGAGCACTAATTCTAGAGTAAGATTCCAGTAAAATATTTATGTTACAGTGATTTGAGTGGTCAACAAGGGAACATTTAAACACGGTGCTCTACAGCAGCCCAGAGGCTCTGGTTGCTAAAGAACTGTGGTGCTGGTGCTTACACACCCTCATACTGCTACGGCTAAACACTGCCCATGGACAAGATAACCCCTCCAGCTGTAGGGCTGGTGTCAGTGGGAAAGTCTAACTCTGTAGACAAGTTTTCTTACTGTTACTGTTCGTGTGATCAGCCAATTTCTGACTTTGTTGGTCTTCAAAAATTTCACAATATGGAAAAAAGTGGGTTTTAGTAACTTGGGACTTAAAAGCAGTTGGTAATGCATTCTGTCTGATAAGATCTTTACAGCAACGTTAAGCATATAACTAGGGGACAAGCAAGGGAGTGGCTTCTTACAAAAATATAGAAGGCTACTCTTTGCATATTTGTTTCTTAATTTACTGAGTGATTTTCTCTCTGCCATTCAAGTTTTATCAAGTGTCTTCTCCTTCACAGCTGGCGTTGATTTCTTTCTTGTGCTTTCTACTTCTGCGCCTTCCTTTAAGAGGGCAGAGAGATACAAACAGCTACCCTCATTCTCCTACCAACAGCCCTAGAACAAGGTGACAGTGATGGTAACACTTCCTTTCCACTACCCTGCAGTCAGGTGTACTCATCCTAGCTGCAGCTGAGACACAAAAAAAAGAAAACTGTCTGCATTTTGACACCAGAAGCACTGTGTGCTTCTTTGGGTGCAACGTGAGAACCTTCCAAAGTCCACCAGCTTCAGAAAAAAGCTATATGCACCATGGGCTGCCCAGCAGTTTCTCACCTCTTCTCTCCAATGCAGATCTGACTGTTAAAACCACAAACTATGAGAGGCAGTGAGAAGTATCATCTCCTGTGTCAGATTCTCTTAAATGGTGGAACACAAGTGAGTATGTTAACATCATTACAGCGTAATTGTATACATTTTACTGAATGTGTTATGTATCAGGGCTGAAAATTAACATTTAGCATTTAGTTTAATTTTCACATGGCAGCATATAAGCCCAGAAATAAAGATTCCATAAGTACAATGAACACCAACTTTCCAAACAGCTAGGCAGTAACACCCAGCAGGAAATTAAGCAGGACTTAACATACATGCCTAAGAAGCAATTACAGAAGCTTCTGTTTCCGCAGTCATAAATTTCCTGGCTGCATAAAGTTGCACTAAAAGCATTAAAGAAATGATGACATTTGATGCGTACTGAATTAAAGGAAAATTACCTTTCATGTGCAGAATAAACTACTGTAACAAGTTTATGCTGAGGCAAGAAAAAAAAGCACACTAACGCCTTAGCACGGGATGTGTGTTCTATGTGCTATACATTCTTGACTGAAGAATGACACTGAAGTGACATTCGCTTTAAGAAACAGTCATTGGTTAATACCGTACAACCACACAACTTTCTAGGACATTGTATTATGACCATATTTGTGCCACCACGACCTTACCTCACAGTGGTTTTTATGGCTAAGTATACTTTTAGCCCCAAGTTCTCTTTGATTCCACAGAGAAATTCCTTTTTACATATTTAATGACTAAGACACTTCATATCACCTATGCAAGAAGCAGCACACTATGAAAACAGAGAATGATAGGAACTACATTAACTTTTTATTCCTTGACATCATTATCTCCTGCCTTTCTGTCATTTGTTAGGTTTGCAGGGGCACCTGCCATGTTAAGCAGGAGATTCAGGAATTTCAGCTATGAATCCACATGTGCACTACTTGTGCTAAACTCTGCAAAATACTCTCTCTTTCAGTGGAGGTCTGTATAAATTGTTATTCATTGCTTTTAAACTCATTATTCTGCTGGTATAGTTGCTGATAAGTGGGAAGCCCTGAAGAATCCTATCCTCATTATTCTTTAAACTGTGGTATCTCCATGAGCCCCAAGCCATATAGCCAACTTCTGCTGCAGGTAATACAGTACAAACCACAGAACAGGAAATGCCCCTTCTCAGAGCAGTTCATAATCTAAGTAAGTCAGAGCAGGGGTTTTTTAATCCACATGGCACTGGGCAGAGGGAAGTACCCACCAACAGACAACCATACTGCTTAGGATAGAAGGACAAAATCCATATAATAACTTTGAATAAAGAACAGTAGTTTTCACAGTTCCCTTTCATTTTTATAACACTTTATTAATTTGCATTCTGGAAATATTTTCAGCTTCTCATATGCTCAACTTTGTGTATCTTTGTAATAATACAAGAGAAAAAGCTACAGACAGCTTCGTGAGGACATACAACAAAGCCAAAACACAGGAAGTAACTGATCTCTCATAACAACTGAACAAAAAGTCTTTCCAGGTAACTAGCTGTCTGTACCGATTTAATCAATAACAATTACAGCTCAGAACTTAAAAAATCTGCAGGTATCTGCAATCTCTTAAAACTAGACTTACATTATGGGATCTAGTATTGTCAGCCTTATGTGGGTGCTGGAAAGCATGCAGAATCTGTACAATATATAAACTATACTGGATATTCCACAGTTGTTATTGAAATACTAGTTTGTTTCTGAACCTTCTTGTCTTGTCATACAGACAGCACACAAGCACAATCTGACAACTCTTGTTGTCAGATCTGACAACTCTGAAACATTTAAAGGCTTTTTTTTTTTTACTCAGACATCAAGCAAGATTATAATCTTTGAGATGATACACAAAAATATGATTCAAATGCAGATATTCCATAAGGTAATGCTCACACTTAATGGAATAAATCTGTGGTTTTAAACACACATTTTCAAACCAAAATGAGCTAACAGCTGGCATCCATTATAGTTTTGACTACAACAGCCCAAGGCACTTGCTAAAGAGACTAAACACTTCAGTCTCTACACATCTCAGAATAAAGAAATCTAAGAAAATCTAGGTATGAGGTCAAAGGAAGAGCTTAGGTTTGAGGCAGACCCTTGATGTTGAAATACAAGCTCCATTAAACAAAAAAAGAAGGTATGTTACACATATGATGGAGATGACTGCAGATGTCACAACTTTGCAGCTAAACCAGTTGTTTGGAAGGCAATTTGAGCATCTGCCTGATCAGTAAGAAACAGGTATCTTTGTTAAGGAAGAAGGAGCTGGCTTGTCTGGGATGCAAGTGCTTGAGGATTCTTTAATGTAGGTAACCATGACCTTTGATTTTGGTAAGCAAAACCATTCCAGAGGATATAGTGACTTCTTCAGTACTAAAATGAAATGTTTACTTTGCTATGACTTTGCCCAGAAGCAAAAGCTTCCTATATAAATTTACTAGTTTTCTTCAAGCCACTTGGATTAATTTCATTCTATATGAAGTAACACCTTTGAAATTAACATTGACAAAATTATCAAGACAATTCATGGTCAGGAAAGAATCATAACATTTGTTTCATGAAATGGTATTTCAAATTTTCAATATTTTCAAAATACTTGTTTTCAAGCCAGCTTCTCATGAAATAACAACTCTAAACAACCAACAAGAGCCCATGAGATACACTCAGATTCCAAGCAGGAGCTGGGCCAGTAAGTCATGGTGTTTGCAAGACCTGCATGTGTCTGCCACTCACCTTTGAAATAGACATATGAAATTCTGCATGAAATCTCTTAGTCTTTTGCCCCTTTGTAAGTAAATCCAGGATCTTTATTTCCAATGGGTTAATAGATCTAACTAGAAGTACAATAGTCTTCACAGATGCAGTACTTTTCAAAACCAGCTCAACCTTGAAAGCATACTCAGGAGGATATAAAAGATATAGATACTTGCCAGGTATATAGGAAAAAGTAATTATTCACTCCCAGGAAAGGTCAGCTGCAGTCCTGAGTCTGACCTTTCAATAAATGATGAAACCTAATTTATTTGTACTGGGTATTGCTGCTTCCTAATATAACCCAAAACTTCAGGGACATGCTGATATACAAACACAGGATGGTCATTTAGCCAAGAAATAATTTCAAAATTTATCAAAGCAGAAAGTTATTATGATTCCACAATGGTGGCATGCATTTGTTTGACATTCACTGTGGCATACCAGAGACGGAGAAGTATCTGAATTTAGTTCCCATGATCTAACAGAGAAGCTATCTAGGCAACTTGGTGCTTTAAACCTATTCTTCCTTTTTCTTGACATAACCACTTTGTAAATAAAGCATTCATATTGGACACAGCAAACAAATGCAGAGATTCATAGCAAGTCCTTAAAAGGATTTCAAGGTGTCTATTTCAGCTCCAGTAGGTCTATTCATATATAAGAAAAATACCCACAAAGACATTAAATACCCCTCTTTGGTTTTCTAACAAGCACTGAATACAAACTTAATTAGTGAATAGTTGAACTATTCTTAGCTGCATTTCTCATGGACAAAAAATACTGTTCTGAAAGCATAAGGTTTCAGTAGACCCATTTGTAACATTCAAGACCAAGAGATGGTAGAGTTGGCACAAAACAAAAAACTGATGTATTTTTCTACACTACAACTAAGGGAAAAAGAATTTAGCTTTTTTACAGACTGACTAAACACAAGAAAAGGCTACACTTACAGAGGAGTAGTATGATGTGGGATAATTCCCCTAATGTATTGGAAATGAAGATTAAAATTAACATTGTGGAAAAAATTCCTGCTGGTGGAAATGCCATTTTTAAAGATATTTAAAATTAGCTCTAGGAAAGCACTATAGTGTGCATACCGAAGAATGAGACTCTATACCACCTTGGGATCTAATTTTCAATTGTCTGTCTCAGATTCTATACGCAAGAGATGCTACCTAATCTAGTAACCAGAATGTTATTCCATCAGAAGGACAAATTTAATAATGAAAATGTAGTACAGCGCAAATACTGCTACATCTCAAAATCAGATTCTGTGTTATTTGGAGATATCATCAGTGAAACAAGACTGATTAACTAGCTCTCGATAGCTTGGGAAGATTAGCCCAGCTCATCCATTCCTTTCCTACATGAACTGATTTAAAAAAAAAGAAACTATCTGAGAGTTATTCAATGTTAGCTCCATACAATGCAGCTGTGGCTAACCAGAAACCTTTCATTAAGCTAAGTATTGAGTTCTAACAACAAAAATGTACTAATCCTAGGCAATACCCACAAGGTTCTGAAGAAACAAGAACAGTGCCTAAACATTTTTAAATGCTTCTGTTGACCCACCTATATACCTCTCCCATATAATTCAGACAATGCTGTAGCATTTCATATCCCTCCTGAAAGAGAAGGAATATGAGCTCTAAAAGAGCAAGGGGATGAAAAAAATTACAAACTGGAGAAGCTAGACATTCCAGGACTTTCTTATCCTTAACACTATCTATCAGTTGATTTTGAGTAACGTAAGTACAGGATAAGAGCAGAGCATCTTAAAATTAGCCCGAAATTCTATGTGTCTGTCTTGCTCTTCCAGATGGCTCCAATTAAACCACTTATGGATGTAAAAGATAAAGGGATGGTTGTTCTTAATTTCCAAAATGAAACTGTAACTGTATAAAGTTTAAGAGGTGATAGTCTGTATCACACCTCTAATTTAAACATTTTTCAAGTGTTTCTATTACCAAAATGAAAATATTTTCAGAGGCTTTAATACAGCAGTGTGAAAAGAAATACTAAAACCAGAAAATGATCTTTTGATTCAGAAGCTGGCATTTGAACAAACTGAGGCAAACTAACCTACAGGGTTTGAAGACAAAGATATACATATTGAACAGGACTGGCCTTAAACCTGAACCGTGAGGATCACTCCTGGTGACTTGGTCACCATCCAGATCTAGCTGCATTCACTACAACACTTTGAGCTCTGCTCTTCAGCTTGTTCTTCACCCAGTGCACCGTGAACCCACTCATCCCACAGCTGGACAGCTTCTCCAGAAGGATGCTGTAAGGGACAGCCTCAAAAGTCTTACTAAAATCCAGAAAAACTATATCATCCCTTCATCTGTTAGGTGGGTGACTGTATCATAGAGTATCAAATTAGTTAAACAGGACTTTCCCTTTGTGAACCCATGTTGACTGAGCCTGATATTTTCTTTAAATTCCTTTCAGTAGCACCCAGTATAGTCTTCTCCATAACTTTTCAGGCAACTGCCCTTTTTGTGAATTAGAATAACACTGGCTACCTTCCAGTCAGCAGTGCCCTCCCCAGACTCCCAGGAACTTTTTGTAGATGATGAAGAGGTGTCCTGCCACAACATTCACTAGGCCTTTCTGTACTCTTCAGTTTAATTTATTTTAACTCAGGGAGATATTACAATTCCAGCAAAATCAAAACCAAGATTAAATTTAAGGGAAAAATAAAATATTTCAGTATAGGCAAAACCCATTAAAGGTGGTATGTACAGGCAGCCAATGTAAGAGAGGCCACAAGCAAACTGGAAGGTAGAATTCACAACACTTTTGATTAATAAAGCATTTTTGGAAAAGGACAAACAAATTTCCATGATACTGTAAGAACACCCCCCTACATAAATATGGGATTGGAAAAAATGTTCTGTTCTGCAGAGAAGGATTTGTGGGTTATAGTGAATCACAAATAAAATGTGAGACAATAATACCACTGCTGAAAGTACCATATAGTAATAAGTAAAAAGGGAATGTCACTTGCAGACAATTGGGTTATTGCTATACTTCAGTATGTGCTAGTAACTTCTCAGCTGAAATACTGCCTAATTTTGGGCACTGAACTTCAATAAGTATCTGTAATACTTGGAGAAAACACAGGTTGACCAACAATGATGAGACTAATCTTCCTAAAAAACACGATGAATGAATAAAGTTTGCAGGGACTGACGTTGTTGGGAGAGAATGAGAGAAAAGAGTACATTTTACAGACATGACTACAGCCTTCAAATACATAACAGGTAACCATAAAGACTAATGGAAAGGTTTTCTCCATTTTCACATCAGGCTGAAGAAGGAAGATGGGATATTGTAACTAACAAGAGAAAAACTTCCTAATGATAAGCATCAGAAGATACTGTGGAGTATTTCCAGTAGGGCACATAGGGCTTGAGAGTAAGACAAACAGCTGTAAAAAATTATTTTATTACTAGTTATTCTGGGTCTGGATAGGGAAACAGAAAACTCCACTCTTCCACATCTTATTGAGTGAAAAGAGTTGAATAAACATTAACAGCTAAATCTAAAATGCAGAGATCATAACATTGTGCAGACACCATGGGCACATTGCTATAGTTTCTCCAGCTATAGCTTAGCACATTGCTGTAGTCCATTTTGCAAAACATTATTCATGTAGCTGGGGAACAGGAAATACAGTGGGGCTGTGTCACCAAATATTTATAAACCTAAGTACTACCAAAGTACTTTTTGGAGTGGCAATTCTGTCTTCTCCTCACCTACACAGTGCTATGTATGCTCTGGTGCCATTTAATGGCAGTAATTGATCTTATTGTTTGATGTAGCAAAGGCTTTGGCCTTTTCTGTCCCCTTCATTCACAACAGTCTGTGCACTTCCTTTAACTTCTCCTTCAGCACCCTGGGGATTCAGCATCACATTCACCTCTTCTTTAGCTTCACCTGAAGCTGACTGACTATAGCCAAACCAGTAAATAAAAAGGTGCCAGTTTACTCTGCAAACATGTTCAGGCACTGACATCCAACAGGAATTTTTCATATTCCTAATAGTTTAAACAATCTTGGAACAACTTTGTTTGGCCATCTTCTCTCCCAGACAACTTAGACACAGTTTGAGAGTTCTTGTGGGACAAATACTGTTCCCAAAAGGCACTTTCACCCTACTTTCTGTGCCCAATAGGTAAAGTCAGTTTAATGGTAAAAATGTGGGTCATCTCATGTCCTTTGGTCTCAATATCATAGCACAGTGTGAGGCACATTTAATGCACTACTACAGCCATACCCATTGCCCTGTGAGACCCCAAGTAAAGAAAGTGTTATTAATGGCAGCTAGAATAGAAGCTGTTGCACTCAGGAACTGTTAATAAACAGACAGAAATGGTACATTCTCTCCTGGACTCTTCAGAATTAAGTAATTGTTTTAATTAGTTCCCACCGTAGACCCCAGTTCCCACCACAGCCAGAAGAAAACACCACTGGTTGCAGTGTAGTAATGCTCATTGAAGTTTCCTTAGTATTTTGTTACTTTAAGTCAAATGCTTCAATTCACATAGGGTTTCTTGTGTTGAATTGTAGTACAACTGTTTACCCAAGTGGCAGCAGCATACTTTGTGATAAATTAAATGGACATTTATCAAAGGTAAGTTGACAGACTTAAATGTTGAATGTAAGCACTGTAAGACAAGTACAAATAGTTTCTACCTGGAGGTTGCATATCCAAATCATTGGATAGGTATTTTAATTAAGTTCTGCACAATAAAAAAATGTTTGCTTCTGAATGACTGAAGAACGTTTCTTAAGAGAGGAAGATGCAAAATGTCATGCAAAGTATTTTTAAGTAGTGTTTACATACAAATAATAATTGAAAATCTTTCTTCCCATACATCACAGGTAAGAGACAAATAGTGTTTAGAAATATAAATCTTGGGGTCAAGATTTAAAGTTAAATTAAATGGACAACTTCAGAGATTTCCATCAGCAGAGGTATATTCCATGGGTAAAAGGGGTTTCATTATTATACCCCATTTTATTCTTAATACATTTGAATTATGATCTGATAACATAAACATGTAGCCACCTCTGCTTCACATCAGGGAATGATGAGAAAGCCTAAAACTAGAAGACATACAATAGTCAGTGCTAAAGCCAAAGAAAATGTATCTTTGGTGGAAATAAAATAGTTATTACACATCTCTCATTTCTTAAACCCATCTAGTCTTCCTATCCTACTAACTTTTTGATTCCTAAGACAACAAGCTGGAAAACAGAAGCAAACTGCAAACACACAGGAGCACAATGCTAGCTGCTTTCTCATCAGTGCTTCACCCTTCAAAACACTGAAGCATTTGTACGCTTAAAATGCTAATAAAAAATAAAAGATTTTACTCACAGTTAAAACCAGGTTCAATAGTTTTTCCAGCTTCAAGACTGTTTATTGTAATCTGAAAGATGATGTGCAGCAGCAGAAACGATAGACTGGTGAAACACAGAGATTTTAATAATCGTCCTGTATGCCCTAAAAAACAAAATATACATACATACAGTTGGTGAATTTCTAACCATTGCTTAAAGGTTTTCAGTACAAAGCCAGTAAAAATATCCTGACCAAAGATATTTCTACAAGTTTGTTCCCCATTACTCATTCCACATTACTCATGATTGTCTCTAAAGGATCAACATCACAGAAAAAAACATATATTAATTATAGTGTCTTTGAGTACTCTTTAATCACAAACCCCAATGACTGTTATTACTGATATTTCCAAAGTCGAGGAAATAAACTCTCTAACCGGAATGACAGGTCACACTTTGACTTTTTGGATTAATAAAAATAAAAATAAAAATTCTCAAGTCTCCAGATAGGCATTTTACACCAATAATAACATCACAATGCCTGCAACCAACGTTATCTAGGACGAAGACAAAATATGGAACCTTGAGAAAATAAAACCTTATTAATCAAATTACTCTTACCAAAACAAACTACATGGGAGGGGGGATAACAACACAGAAGCCTCAGTTTGGCTCAGGAGTACAGATATACTTTCAAACGAATGCTTTGCTTTGTGCAAACTACCCTCTTTCTCTTCCTTTAGAAGTTTTTGAAAACAATTTTCTGTACATACTGAAGCCAGATACACTTGGTCATAATTCCTCTATGATTCATTGCATATCTATATACAAAAGCCAGTAGAAAATGTTTGATGAACACTTAGAAGATGCCTAATAAATCCTCTAGGAGACATTCAGCTTAATCACAGACAGTCAAACTTGCAAGGTATGAATAAAGTAAACCACTATTACTTCAGAAAATATTCACCTTCAAGACTAAGCTGTACCGACAAATGAATACTGATAAAAGACAACATTAAATATCACCCTATCTGACCTATATGCAGTAGAAGTTCTATTTCCAAAATATTTTGTATCTAGATTTTACACCACTTGCTTCATGCATGAGGCTAATTATTATTTTTTTTAATTTACAGATTAAAAACCAGTATTGCTGGAATTCTTACTCAAGGTTACAAATAAAGGCATGGCTATGGAGGGCAGAACTAGAAGAGTAGAAGAGTATACCTCGGAAATGTTCACACTACATACAGCCTGTTTCGTTCATACTTATTCTCATGTATCTGTTATGAGCATCTACTAGAAAGATGACTGTTCATATCCTGTATCTAGCCAGTAAAACAGCTTTGTGCTTTAAATTTGTTATAGTTCAAGTCTGTAATTGATGGTCTGAATAGTAGTTTATGAAGCAAAGAATCAGATAAACATGATTCAACAATTCTAGAAACAGTTTGACTATCTCACTTCATCACACTCCAAACTTCTGTTACATAATCACTATCTTGACAGCACATTTTGCTTACCAAATGCCAGAAATAAACTTCTCTATTTTATTTTTAAATAAAAAGATTAAAGAATTCAAACAAAATGAAAAATGGAAAAAGTGACCCTATATATGAATTTCTGCAACCTGAAAAGAAAGATACATTCCCTAGATACATGCTTTGTATGATCTATTCAGTAGTCACCAGACACCAGAGCATACACAGAAAGCAGACAACCTGGGCTGCACAGCATTACAAAAAAAAACCCAACAAAAACTACAAGATTTTAAATTCTTTGGATCAAAAATCATTTTTTGCTCCTCTTCTACAAAAGTTGGCCTGATATCCTGGCTTATGGCAACAACTTCTAAGCACTACAAAAGCATAAATAACAAAATATTTTCAAAATCATAAAAGAATGAATATATGACAAGCTATATGTTATCAAATCATGCATTAAATGTGATGTCATATGTAATGCAACCCAAGGACTGAAATCGAAGGATTGCATTTTGCTAGCTTTTACAATTTTTTGTTAAGTTTGAATGTCATAGAATCATAGAATAGTTAGGGTTAAAAAGGACCTTAAAATCATCTAGTTGCAACCACCCTGCCATAAGCAGGGACACCCCACACTAAACCAGGCCACCCAAGGCTTTGTCTAACCTGGAACACTGCCAGGAATGGAGCACTCACAACTTCCTTGGGCAACCCATTCCAGTGCCTCACCACCCTCACAGGAAAGAATTTCTTCCTTATATCCAATCTAAACCTCCCCTGTTTAAGTTTGAACCCATTACCCCTTGTCCTGTCACTACAGTCCCTAATGAAGAGCCCCTCCCCAGCATCCCTATAGGCCCCCTTCAGACACTGGAAGGCTTCTATGAGGCCTCCACACAGCCTTCTCTTCCCCAGGCTGAACAGCCCCATCTTTCTCAGCCTGTCTTCATATGGGAGATGCTTCAGTCCCCTGATCATCCTCGTGGCTCTCCTCTGCACTTGTTCCAACAGCTCCATGTCCTTTTTATNCTGGAAGGCTGAGGCCTCCACACAGCCTTCTCTTCCCCAGGCTGAACAGCCCCATCTTTCTCAGCCTGTCTTCATATGGGAGATGCTTCAGTCCCCTGATCATCCTCGTGGCTCTCCTCTGCACTTGTTCCAACAGCTCCATGTCCTTTTTATGTTGAGGACACCAGAACTGCACACAATACTACTCTAGAGGTGAGGTTTCACAAGAGCAGAGTAAAGGGGCATGATCACCTCCTTTGACCTGCTGCTCACACTCCTTTTGATGCAGCCCATGTGCATATGGGCTCATGTTCATATGGGCCCATATGCATATGGGCTCATGTTCATTTTCTCATTGACCAACACCCCCAAGTCCTTCTCCTCAGGGCTGCTCTGAATCTCCTCTCTGCCCAACCTGTAGCTGTGTTTGGAATTGCTCTGACCCAGGTGTAGGACCATGTACTTGGCATGATTAAACTTCATGAGGTTGGCATCAGCCCACCTCACAAGCGTGTCAAGTTCCCTCTGGATGGCATTCCTTCCCTCCAGTGTACCCACTGAACCACACAGCTTAGTGTCATCGGCAAGTTTGCTGAGGGCACACTCAATCCCACTGTCTATATCTTGTAGTTTGTTCCTGCATTACCTGATCCTCTGCTCATGGTATTACGAGAGCCACATGTTCAAAATATACTAAAAAATTACATATCTCAATGCTGGAGATCAACAGCTTGACAACTCAAACTCCATAGATATAACAGCTGTGTTAAAATACACAGATTCCAAAGACAGTCTGGTGATTCCTTAAGTTCTGAGCCACAAACTCTCCTCAGTGCTTGGGAGTAAACACTTCAATAGATATGAAGCATGGAATTTTTCATATAGAACTGGATTTTGAAGGTTTTGATAAATTGTTTCAGTCAGCCTCCAAAGGAGAAAAAAATGCAATACAATTAGCCAACACACATTCATTTCCCAAACTATTTCCACATAAAGAAATAAAACCACTACAAATCTTGGGTCTATCTTTCAATATGTCAAACGCCATATCTCTCCAAAATAAATCTCAATTTTAGACCTAATTTTTTAAAGCTTGAAAACAAACATATTTGAATTGCTTACTGAAGAAAAACATTTCTTCTACGAAGCCTTGACTTTTGCAGTTGTCTTTCTTTCACTGTAGAAAATGTTGAAAACATATTTCTTGAAATGCTGAAATGCTGCTAGGAAAATTTTAGAGGACTATTAACACCCATCATAATAAATAGTTTCTCAGTGTATTGGTAAATATGGCAGGGGAAATACACACTCGGAAGGCAGCTAAACATGTTCAGTGCACGTTACAATATTTCTCAAGAACTGCTTGCTTCATGGCCATCTGTGGGAGACCACCATCACATCCTACCAAGCAGAAGCCCTTTGCCTGTACCACATGCAGCTGCGCCAGCAGAAACTAGCCACAAGTAGCATTTGGAGAAAAGTAAGAAATACTATGACCCTAATTTCAAAAGTTTTGGAGAGACATCAACAACTTGGGAGAAATAGGAGTGCTAAAAATCAGTGAATTACCGGACACATAATTTATGCAAAGGAAGAAGTGACAGATTTGGATAAGGGATGAATTTCAATTTATAGTGGGGTTTGGATAAACCCATTTGACTGTATTTTTACTCATAACTTTTTTCTTTTTACTGGAAACTTAGTTCTAAGTTGCACAAAGAAAAAATTAACTGTATGTGTACAGAACTAAGATGGTGAGTAGACTGCTGAAATTAAGCTCCTCACATAAAATAGAGCTGCTTACAATGAGGAAGATATTTTTTTCATCCTTCTTTTATTTTTCTTTAATGCAGTCACAGGTACAATCCTTTTGCTAAAACATACCTTAAGTGTTAAGTTACCCAAACATGAAAATCCCTGGGGACATGAACAGACACTGACTGTCCCACAGAGAAGGAAATCTGGGCAGACAGAACATCACCCCAGTTGACCACCAGAAATTGCAACACCAACCCCTTCGTTTCTTTTCTTAGATGTAGACTCATGCATGTCCATGAAGACTAAAATAAGAAAAGTCTTCTGGCAAAACACTGGTTCCGTAGCCTGAGCCCTGGGTTCTGCTTTTACTCACACTATTGTTGGTGCCACAAGCTTCAGAAAACTGTGGTGGATGGAAAGGGGAGAGCAGATTTGCCTCAGAACTGGCCTGAAAAACTATGAAAAGTGGGTTTGCTTTCAGGTGCAGTGTGACATAATGGCACCCAGTGGGACCAAACATGGCATGTGGCTTTAGAAACTTACCACTGTGTGTCTCAGAAACACACAGGGCGGTTGTGCCAGCCTCTGTGTCCCTCCAAACGGCTCCTGGGAAAGGCCTTTCTCCCCTCCAATCAAACCTGCAGGAAGCCTGTCAAGATACAATGGCTTCATTACCCTCTTTCTCTCCAGCCCAGCTGCAACACTAAACCAGACTCAAGAGGGCCAAAAGCTTTTTCACACATGGTGCAGGAATCCATTTCTTATTTTCCAAAGGTAATCCAGCCAAGAGTTGGATTAGTGATGGCATGTCCCCCCCAGCCACAGGCATGTAACTTCAGTACAACTATTTGAATGTGATCGAGTAGGCCTGCTGCCTTCAACAAGGACATGCACCTCTTGACTGCCTACATCATGACTGTATGCTAAGGTGGAGCCTGCTGTTCACACCGTTTCCAACACAGACAAGCAGTACATTCATGTTTAGACGGGCAGTCTTGTGACCTTTTCTGCTGCTCCTTTCCCTGAAACAGCAGAGAACAGACAGAATTCAATTTTTTTCTGTAGACCTGGAGCTTCCTAACAGCCTCTTCCAAAAGGGTGTGCTAAATAACCAATAACCAAATGGCCAGTTGCCATTGAGACCTGCTTTAATAATCACATCTATTTGATTTTACAATATAATCTGACAACAAATAATTGGTTGAATCTCTAACAAAGTCAATAATACTACTAGCAATTCATTCTGATTTTCAGTAAGTAGTACTAAGCATCTATATGCAGAAGGTGATAAATTCAAAGGGTTGGTATTCATTCTGCATTCCACTATGATATCACTAAAAGAAAACAAAGGAAGTAAAAAATTCATTCTAAAAATTAATTTGAAACCATTTATTATTACAACAGTGTATTTCCTTCATCATGATCATACATATGCTGCATGCTTTCACCTAAAAAGTAGATTTTAGAGTGTTTGGGTGACTTATTTGAAGTTACTACTTTGCACTGGGATCATATTTTTTTTAATGTAACCTTAGCATTGCATTGTCAGTTGGGTTTTGAATAATTCTAAGATCTCTTTAGCCATACACTGGACCCAAAACTTCTGCAACACATCCAATTCTACTTCTATAGCTTTGCTTGGGAATTCATTTACACAACTCTTTTTATTCTGATCACATCAGATTAAATACCAAAGCACAAATCATTTTTCACATAATCTTTGATAGCATACAGTGAGTGATAAATATACATGTGCATTTATCTACTGAACTAGAGACACTTCAGTTAATAAAAATACTCTATTACAGCCAGTCAGGATTTATTTTTTAATAAACCTCTTCATCAGTAAGCGTCAAACATATAACTAAAGAGTTCTGGAGACAAGGCTTGGTTAAGGTAAAACTTCTGCAGCACCAACAGGGTCAGTCCCACAGAACTTGTTTCAGCTATCTTAAAATCTTTACTTCTTGATTTTTCACCAGGAAATCTAGCGTCAACTCAGAGCTTAACTGAAACCAAGGTCCCAAGACTTTAATCTTCCACTGCATCGTTCCAAATAGGAGTCTGTCAACACCACTGATACTGCAAATCAGGGCAGCTGTGGGCAAGAAGTTAAGACAGCTATGAAAAAGGGACAGAGGAAGGCAATCATTTGTAAGGCCCACACTAAGAATAAAATTTTATAATGGTGTGCCTTGTACACTGTATACTTCGCTATGGCAAGCCACTGATCCACAAAGGAAAGTAATTGAATATCAGCTCCTATTCACTAGGTCTTACATGTACTTCTAAAGTACAATCAAAAAAGATAACACTTAAACCATACTGAAGCTACTAGGAATTATTTTAATGATTAAAAAAGTGCTATCATTTTCTACCCAAAATAACGAAAATTACTTCCTCTTTTCTTGAAAGTGCTGCTGTCCTTCCACAGCACAGTACACATATTTACTGGTACATCTATATTTAGCTTAATAGGAAATGCATTAGTTTTTTTCCCAAAGGGTATCTTGTATTTCAACACCATCTTCTACCCAGAGGATGCGAGCTTACTAGAGCGTTAAAGAGTGGGCAGGCACCACCACTGTAAAAATACAAAACCACTTGGTTCACTCCCTGGATTTCCAGCAGCAAGACAAAAACAGAGCATAACTAACTTATGCCATGGTCTATTCTGTACCTGCCCAAAAAAAGTGTATCCACAAGCAACAGCTCAATCTTTCACACTATTATTTTTATCTGTGTTTAAAACTATGTGCTCAAGCAGACCCAAAGAAATCCAGAGCAGAGAAGTACCAGATTCCAGATTCAGAATTTCCAGCAAGCTTTGAGCTTTTTCAACAGTTTTGTCCATGCTTTTCTGAACATGGCCACTATCCCTGCATGTAGCCAAATCTGCAATCTAGAATTGTGCCCCATGGAAAAAATTTCTAATTCACAAAACCCCCACAATTCTTTCAATTCAAGCAATTTTTTGTACTCTAATGTATTCCTTTACATTTCAAACTATATTATGGTAATTATCTTAATGATAAAACCACAGGAATTTGTAAGAGTTTATCACAATATAGGTAATTACCTAAACACTTCACTTTTTAAAGCAAAATAAGACACATTGTTTCAGGCTTTGTAGCTGAATGCAAAATGCATTTTTCTTTATATTCTTTCATTTACTTATGTATTTCCTTGCATTTCCATTTCTGTTTCTCTCCCCTTTTTAAAACACTGCACAGCCCTAAGAAGTAAAAAAGTCAGTTTAGTGATAGACACTCACATTGCAGGAATGCCAACCAGACTTGGGTAAATAGTCAAAAATGTTACGTGTAGTTAGGGGAAAAAAAAAAAAAAAAAGGACAAAAAATGATGTAGAAATGAAAACATAAAAAGTGCTGCATAGGATAATAAATGCCCGCTTACTCCACCTTCTTGCAGGATTTCCTGTTTTTCCTAGAAGTTTTCGTGCCCAGAATACTACTAGAGCTGAGCTGTATCCTTTCATCAATAGACAATACCATCGTTCAACCTAGTCAATCTCTGACTCGCAAGTTTACACAGGCAATTGACCCATTTTGTTAACAAAATATTTTGTCAGACAAGACTCAGACCTTAACCACTCACTTTTTTTCCAGATGATGCTCATAAGCTTTCAAAGCAAACAACAGCTACTTGATGTTTGCTCCTTAATTTGACTTAGGGTGACTTTACCCAACTAAATACAGGAAATAAAGATCACCTCAGATACTAGTGCGTATGAATACTGAGCAATTTCAAGGCAGAGCTGCTCTTTCACAAAAGGATTTGAAGCTTTTAATACAGAGTTCAAGTTACTTCCCTTAAGAAACCAGACTCTCCATGTTTGGTACTATCATAATACTTATTTTGAATTCAAATTAATTCAGCCACTATTATCTGGTAGAAACTGCTTGCAATTTTCTTCATTCCTCTGTTGTGGTCACAAAAAGCTACACTCTTTCAATAATTGAGAGTCCAAACAACTCCCAAGTAATGGGAGATAACAGCAGCTCATGTGCTACAGAGCTGAAACACATTCTTTTTAAATCTGCACTTACTAGGAGGTAAATAATTTTCTTCCTTAAATACCCACCCACATACATTGATAAGCAGCGAACAAATCTAATGCAAGGCAGAGTGAGAATGGAAGGCCAGAAGGCTATTTAAGGAACAGCAATACAACTGTGGCAAATCAAACCCTACACCATGATGTTTTTACAAGGGAGTAAGTGTGCGTAAGTGTGTGCTGCACTCATAGTGGACACTGTGCTAGGAGTTTCTACCCTTGGAAAAACTTTCCCGAGAAGCTCTATAGGCTGGTTCAGTTCAGGCAGAAGTCTTGCAAAGAGTTTAACTTCTCTCTGAAGAATTTGCACTCATTATCTCTTGCACAACATAGTGCAGCTCATGACTCAGTTGAAGAGCCCCTGACCTAAAATTCACTGATGTTTCAACTTCAACTTTGCATTTCAAAAATACAAATTGCTTAAGTGCTAAGCCCACCTGTCTACATAGAGCTGAAGTAACCTAAGCAAGGGCATAGCTTCATGCAATTATATGTCTCCTGTGTTTTGCATAGTGGGGAAAGGTGGCCAGCATTATATTAAGTCAAGCTCATGTTAGCAAGGTGTGTTTCAGATAAGTGTATAGTTGAGTAGTGGAACTAATGGTGATGCCTTTCTTTCCTAGGATGGTTATTAACCATGGGTCATGCATTGGGTGGCAGCAGTCCAAATACAGGCTAAAAGATAGAATCCATACCGGGTATCGACACTCTGAAACTTTAAATTGCTTCTGTGAAAAAAATGAATGGTTGATACTATGAATACAGGTCAGGAGTTGTGGTTCAGTACTCAAATCTGGGAGGAAGAAATTTACTATTTTTTAATTATCTGGATTTAACAAGTCTAAGAATGGAAAGGGGGAAATTCCTCTCTGAATGTACAGAATAAATTTTAAGCAGCTTGAAGAAGTTCTATTTCCGATAAAATAAAAGTTCATGAAAAGGAAACTAAAAAGAGTGAGATGTTGGGGAGGGGAATAACACAATAGCAGAATTGACTATCAATCTGGAATCTCTATCATCATACCTTCCACTGTTAACATAAAGGAAGCTAAGAATGTCAAGGCCAGGCTTGATGTGGCTCTTGGCAACCTGATCTAGTTAAAGATGTCCCTGCTTATTTCATTCAGGTTGGACTAGACGACCTTTGAAGGTCGTTCCAGCTCAAACTATTCTATGTTTCTACATTGGTACAAACCAAAAGCTCATTCCCACCAGTAATGGACAGCAGCCATAAACACATGTCTAGGGAAGCACACAAGAACATTAATACTCCCTCCAAGCAGCTAATCTTTTCCAGATCACTTGAACCAGATCTGCTTGGTAAATTTCTCCTCCATGACTTTTCCAGTCTCACTATCAGCCATGTGAATTTTCAGCATACACAATATCCTGCAGCAGGAATTGCCACAGGTCAACTGCTCACTGTATGAACAACATGCTTTGGCTTCTTCCCAGTCCTCATATCATAAGAAGAAGAGAACAACTGGTCACTATACATCCTTTCCCATCACTCATGATGACCTCTCAGTCATACAGCCTTTCACTTGCATCTTTTCCCAGACAGAATGCTTAGAACACTTAGCTGTTCCTCAGGCACTGCTGCATGTACTTTTGTTAACCACAATCAACCTTCTTTGAACTCTTTTCCAGTTCTACTACATCCCCTTTAGGGTTGAACACCACATAAAATACAGCCATAGTCCGTCTGTAGACAGCAATACAATGTTGTTCTGTTTCATTCTCTGTTTTATTCCCTTATGTTCATGTTTCTTTTTTTTCAACATCTGCTGAGGCTCTGAACTAATGCTTCTGTGAATGCATGTATAACAAGCCCTGGACTGCATTCCTATGGGACAATGTCAACCCAGTGACCACTGTTTCATGCATGATTATTTTTCTTTTAAACTTTATATACACTTGTCCCACAAGAACACAAGTGGGGTAAAAAGAAACCAGTGTATTCACTGACTGAAGGGATCATCTTTTTTTCCTCATATACACACCTGACTATCTAAAGGTTACCAGATGCATGCCCATTTAAACATATGATATTTATTTGGAAATTTTACCTATCTCTACCATAAGAAATACTCTCCAAAATCCTCTTGTCACATCAGATTCTTTCAAAGACTGTAAGTTTTATTTGCTTGCTTCTGAAAAAATAAATTCTCTCAAAACACAATTTATATATTCTAGTGCCTAGAACCTGTAGTAAGGAAAACTGCCTAACAATAAATCAACTTTGTCCTAGACCAACTTATTCCATCCACATATCAAAAACTACCTGAAGGAAAGAACGTGCAGTCTTGAAAGATAAATACTTGAGTTATTCTCAGTAGCCCTGTGGGATTTTTACCAAGGTTTTTCAAAATAGCTGTATTTCACCATTAAAAATAACCAATTACCAAGTATTCACTGCATGACATTGGCGGAGTAATACTTGTGTCCAACTAGATCTAATATATCTGGCATTTTGTCCTCTGGGGTAGACATAAAAGGATCAATAGTTTCATTCTTTCACGTACAGCAAAAATTATGGGAATCCTGCAGCCAAATGTAGTAAAACTGCTACAACACTGAAGCTGAATTTGGCATCTATGCTCTGCACACATGTAGTCCAATTGTTGTCCAAGCAGTGTTTCAGGATCCAAGAGGCCTCTAGAGTGGTATATGAGACATCACTGTGATTCAGGATTTCTCACACAACTGCCTTTCTGGTAGAAAGATTCATAATCACCCCCTGGACAACAGTAGGGCCAGTGGGACAACCTCAAACAACTCTGCAAGAAGCACTAGGGACTGGAATACAGGGCTGGACTATTTACATCTCTTCTTGTGGATGCCTGTTAGAAAAGGCTGCTGCTTGAGCACTTTTAAATGCTTTTCCCTGTAGGAGGAGAAATAGGCATGGAACAAGAAAGCCCATATATACAGAGAGTAACAATATGGAAGTAGTATGCAAAATGATGGATTGCAATCTATGTACTACCACAATTCATTGCGAATAGTTTTGGCATTCTGCAAAACAAGGAAGTGCAACAGAATAGGTCACTGTTTTCACAAGATGGATTTTTAAATTTTTGTTGATGTTGCCTTTGCAAATAAAAACCCAAACAAATATTAAATAACAAAGGGAATGTTGAGAGGCATAAAGTGTGGAGATCATGGAGGATAGGAGGGATGAAGATATTCTGTGCTCTTTATAAGTAGTAAGAGTAGTGTCTCAGTTCTTTGCCACGGAGTGGCTGTGAGGTACAAGCCTCAACCAGGAGAAAGGAACAGAAAACTTATCCCTACCATTGTCCAAGAGTATGCAGGAAGATGAGCTAAGTATACTTTTAAAGACTGCTTAAGTGTTTTTAATCACGGAGAAGGTTATACAACAGTCAAAGAGACTTCAACGCTGTAAAATACCAGCTCAAAGCTGCCAAGTGCCCAAAACAGCCTGGTGATCCTGCACCGAAAGTGCCTTTTGTGGAATGTTGAAGAGTGCTAGAGGTTTCAGGAGCAGTCTTTAAAGGTCCAGAAGAGCCTGAGCTTGGGTGCACCGAATATATCTCTCTCCTATCAGCTACTCTCAAAGAAAAAAAAAACAAAAACAAAAACAAACAAACAAACAAAAAAAACCAAAGCAATCAAATAAGAATTAATTTGTATCTGTCATACCTGGAGATTCAAGCACGCAAGATAAGAAGAAAACTTGTTTGGCTGTATGACCTCTGAATGTCTTTTAAGTCACTGACAGCACTTAAGTAGTGTAGTGCCTAATCTACAGTTAGTGTAATCATATTATCATGACTAATGTTAGGACTGTTCTGGAAAAACTCCATAAAAATTTACCTGAAATATATCAATAACAGTTTTTTATGATTAGCAGAGAATGAGTGCACTTCTAATATGAAAGAACCTGAAACATACAAGATGTTTATCTGCATATAGATTGGTTTTACTTTTGGATAACCTCAGAAATACTGCTATGACATAAGAAATGAAGCTTCCTTTTGAAATTATTACGGAGACATGTCTGTATGTCAGTTTATCAGTATGTATGTATATACATACATGTTGTATACACAACACATCGGAGTACTCAACACATATTGGCCACATAAATATATGCTAAGTAAACAATCTTTTCTCAGCTCACTGCACAGCAACTAGTCACACTTAAATGCTGAGAGGCAACAGTATGTAAAACCTATTTTGTCATCTAGGCTCAGCCTTACAAGAAAACACCTGTGCTTTAACAGTTCCAGCACAGCATATACTGGAAATTAGGAAGGGAAAGATTTTGCTTTGTACAGCATTATGTCTATACCAAAACCAGAACTAAATGTAGATGTCATCTGGCTATGTTTCACATTAATATACATAACATTAAAACACTTTAAAATTTAGTCATTCTAAAATAATCTGCTGGTTTTCCATTTTCTCGTACATAATACTTTCCTACTTCTCTGCAAGACTAAAGTAGAAGTACATAATTTACAAAGAAGCAATTCTGATTCCAACACAGTGCATTACTTAGTGTGTAATAGAGTGAAGTGTCAAAATAATTCATGCTTCTGTGAATTTTGTAGGATTATTACAAATTAAAAAGTATTTAACTATTAAGTCCAACAATGAAGGGCAAAATGGGCGTTGGATGTTATACTTTGGCATCCTAACTAAAACACTAAGTCCAGTGTTAAAAAAAGATATGTCCATATGTCGTACAAAGATATACTCCTGTTATAAAACACATCTGTATTCAGTACAAAGTCAGTAGCCTAAGCTATTTTCCAGTCAGAAATTTCGTACCTTTACTTAGTCTAAAACACACTAGAAATATTTAATATGAAGTGATGTTCACAAAGCTCACAAAAGTAGAAGTCTATTTTCAACTGCCAACGTTCAATAACTCAGCTGAAACTGAAGTTGCTAGAAGAACTTTTATAACACTTGGCAAGAGGGATGAAATGCCACTGTTCAGCTCAAGAAATCAAAGAGACAATTATTTAGTTTGAACTTACTAAAGCTTAGGTATTTTCTTTGCATTCTTTTCAACATAGCAAAGTTAAGAATTTCCACTTTGGCAAATATCAACATTTTCTCACCAAAAAAAACCCAAACAACAACAAAAAAACCCTGATTTTGTTGTAGCGCCTATTTCTCCTTTAAAAGTACAACCAAATTAATAACAGCTCACTAGAAATTTTTCATAGAAAGTTATGAAATCACAGAAAGAGAAACAGTGTTGGAGAAAGAGCAGCAACAACACAGAGCATTAGCGAGCATCCTCTGAAGTCCTAGTGACACTTTAAAGCTGTACTAAATTGGCTGTTTTCATACAACTGTAAGGTTTGGGTAATAGATGATAGCAAGAGCTGCTACAAAGATTTCAGGGCCATTTGCTGCGGATAACCTCTGGAACACACTCAGGGCTTTTTGCCACATGTAAGTGATGTAGCCTTCAAAACCCAACCTAATAAAACCATGTTTGTGGTTATACACCACCACAGCAACATTTGGTATCTCTATACAATAGACAGCTCTCTCTGTGATGTATTTCTGAGCACACTTCTGTGTGCACACTTACATAAGCATCACTTGTTCATGTAATGGACAAGTTCATGCTGTTCCACACCTGAAAGCTGGGGCAATAAAAACTAAATAGAACTTGGTCCCATTGCAAAAACACTGCATTGGGCACTCCAGCAGGGAGACACACAGCCCCTGCCTGCTGCCCACATTGCATAGCAGTGGGGTAGATGGACCACACCAGCCTGGTCTGCCTCAGCATCCCACAAGGGGTGCATGCTCTCCCCTGAAAGCCAGGCTCTACTCCACTGTTGACACAAGCTGAGTTTCCAGCAGTGTAATAGGGGTATGTCACTCTGTGACCTTCTGTTGACACCCAACACAAATATTGGGAGCACGACAGCCTGCCATGACAGTAGTTGAACAGCTATCTGGGTTTTTGGTCTCTTTGGACAGAGGGAGAAGCAGTATTCTCCTTTATTATTATACCATATTTCCTTGTGTATGTCAACTGTTCCTTAGTTACAGAGAACTGTACTCTTTCCAGACAAGTGTAATGGATCTTCAGAAAAGGAGTAAATTTCCTTTTTTTTTTTTTTTTTAAAGCATTTTAAAGAAACTCCCAGAAGGAATTTTTTATTATAGCCTTTTCTTCTTATATGTGAACACTTTTT